>JAWPHD010001991.1:0-281254 GCA_037043455.1 Cyrtodaria siliqua | reverse complement strand
TTACCAAACCTACATTATTCTCACTTACCATATCTACATTATTCTTACTTACCATACCTACATTATTCTCACTTACCATACCTACATTATTCTCACTTACCAAACCTACATTATTCTCACTTACCATATCTACCATACCTACATTATTCTTACTTACCATACCTACATTATTCTTACTTACCATACCTACATTATTCTCACTTACCATACCTACATTATTCTTACTTACCACAACTACATTATTCTGACTTACCATACCTACATTATTCTTACTTACCATACCTACATTATTCTTACTTACCATACCTACATTATTCTTACTTACCATACCTACATTGTTCTCACTTACCACACCTACATTATTCTTACTGACCACACCTACATTATTTTTACTTACCACACCTACATTATTCTTACTTACCATAACTACATTATTCTTACCTACCATACCTACATTATTCTTACTTACCATACCTACACTGTTCTCACTTACCACAACTACATTATTCTTACTTCCCATACCTACATTATTCTCACTTACCATATCTACATTATTCTCACTTACCATATCTACATTATTCTTACAATACCTACACTATTCTTAATTACCATACCTAAATTATTCTTACTTACCATACCTACATTATTCTTACATACCATACCTACATTATTCTTACAATACCTACATTATTCTTACTTACCATACCTACATTATTCTTACTTACCACACCTACATTATTCTCACTTACCATATCTACATTATTCTTACAATACCTAAACTATTCTTACTTACCATACCTAAATTATTCTTACTTACCATACCTACATTATTCTCACTTACAATACCTACACTATTCTCACTTACCATACCTACATTATTCTCACTTACCATACCTACATTATTCTTATTTACCATACCTACATTATTCTCACTTACAATACCTACATAATTCTTACTTACTATATCTACATTATTCTTACTTACAATACCTACACTATTCTGACTTACCATACCTACATTATTCTTACCTACCATACCTACATTATTCTCACTTACCATACCCCTACCATACCTACATTATTCTTACCTACCATACCTACATTATTCTCACTTACCATATCTACTCTATTCTTACTTACCATACCTACATTATTCTTACCTACCATACCTACATTATTCTCACTTACCATACCTACATTGTTCTCACTTACCATACCTACATTATTCTTACTTACCATACCTACGTTATTCTCACTTACCATATCTACTCTATTCTCACTTACCATACCTACATTATTCTTACTTACCAAACCTACATTATTCTCACTTACCATACCTACATTATTCTTACTTACCATACCTACATTATTCTTACCTACCATACCTCCATTATTCTCACTTACCATATCTACTCTATTCTTACTTACCATACCTACATTATTCTTACCTACCATACCTACATTATTCTCACTTACCATACCTACATTGTTCTCACTTACCATACCTACATTATTCTTACTTACCATACCTACGTTATTCCCACTTAACATACCTACGTTATTCTCACTTACCATGTTATTCTCACTTACCATACCTACATTATTCTTACTTACCAAACCTACATTATTCTCACTTACCATACCTACATTATTCTCACTTACCATACCTACATTATTCTTACTTACCATACCTACATTATTCTTACTTACCATACCTACATAATTCTTACTTCCCATACCTACATTATTCTTACTTACCATACCTACATTATTCTCACTTACCATATCTACATTATTCTCACTTACCATATCTACATTATTCTTACAATACCTACACTATTCTTAATTACCATACCTAAATTATTCTTACTTACCATACCTATATTATTCTTACATACCATACCTACATTATTCTTACATACCATACCTACATTATTCTTACTTACCATACCTACATTATTCTTACTTACCATACCTACATTATTCTCACTTACCATACCTACATTATTCTTACTTACCATACCTACATTATTCTTACTTACCATACCTACATTATTCTTACTTACTATACCTACATTATTCTTACTTACCATACCTACATTATTCTCACTTACCATATCTACTCTATTCTTACTTACCATACCTACATTATTCTTACCTACCATACCTACATTATTCTCACTTACCATACCTACATTGTTCTCACTTACCATACCTACATTATTCTTACTTACCATACCTACGTTATTCTCACTTACCATATCTACATTATTCTCACTTACCATACCTACATTATTCTTACTTACCAAACCTACATTATTCTCACTTACCATACCTACATTATTCTTACTTACCATACCTACATTATTCTTACCTACCATACCTCCATTATTCTCACTTACCATATCTACTCTATTCTTACTTACCATACCTACATTATTCTTACCTACCATACCTACATTATTCTCACTTACCATACCTACATTGTTCTCACTTACCATACCTACATTATTCTTACTTACCATACCTACGTTATTCCCACTTAACATACCTACGTTATTCTCACTTACCATGTTATTCTCACTTACCATACCTACATTATTCTTACTTACCAAACCTACATTATTCTCACTTACCATACCTACATTATTCTCACTTACCATACCTACATTATTCTTACTTACCATACCTACATTATTCTTACTTACCATACCTACATTATTCTTACTTACCACACCTACATTATTCTTACTTACCATATCTACATTATTCTTACTTACCATACCTACATTATTCCCACTTACCATATCTACATTATTCTTACTTCCCATACCTACATTATTCTTACTTATCATACCTACATTATTCTCACTTACCATATCTACATTATTCTCACTTACCATATCTACATTATTCTTACAAAACCTACACTATTCTTAATTACCATACCTAAATTATTCTTACTTACCATATCTACATTATTCTCACTTACCATATCTACATTATTCTTACAATACCTACACTATTCTTAATTACCATACCTAAATTATTCTTACTTACCATACCTACATTATTCTTACTTACCATACCTACATTATTCTTACTTACCACACGTACATTATTCTCACTTACCATACCTACATTATTCTCACTTACCATACCTACATTATTCTTACTTACCATACCTACATTATTCTCACTTACAATACCTACATAATTCTTACTTACTATATCTACATTATTCTTACTTACAATACCTACACTATTCTGACTTACCATACCTACATTATTCTTACCTACCATACCTACATTATTCTCACTTACCATACCTACATTATTCTTACTTACCATACCTACATTATTCTTACCTACATTATTCTTACTTACCATACCTACATTATTCTTACTTACCATACCTACATTATTCTTACCTACCATACCTACATTATTCTCACTTACCATATCTACATTATTCTCACTTACAATACCTACACTATTCTCACTTACCATATCTACAATATTTTTACTTACCACAACTACATTATTCTTACTTACCATACCTACATTATTCTTACTTACCATACCTACATTATTCTTACTTACCATACCTACATTATTCTTACCTACCATACCTACACTATTCTGACTTACCATACCTACATTATTCTTACTTACCATACCTACATTATTCTTACCTACCATACCTACATTATTCTCACTTACCATATCTACATTATTCTCACTTACAATACCTACACTATTCTCACTTACCATATCTACAATATTTTTACTTACCACAACTACATTATTCTTACTTACCATACCTACATTATTCTTACTTACCATACCTACGTTATTCTTACTTACCATACATACATTATTCTGACTTACCATACCTACACTATTCTCACTTACCACATCTACAATATTTTTACTTACCACAACTACATTATTCTTACTTACCATACCTACATTATTCTTACTTACCATACCTACATTATTCTTACTTACCATACCTACATTATTCTTACTTACCATACCTACATTATTCTTACCTACCATACCTACATTATTCTCACTTACCATATCTACATTATTCTCACTTACAATACCTACACTATTCTCACTTACCATATCTACAATATTTTTACTTACCACAACTACATTATTCTTACTTACCATACCTACATTATTCTTACTTACCATATCTACATTATTCTTACTTACCATACCTACATTATTCTTACTTACCATACCTACACTATTCTGTTACCATACCTACATTATTCTTACTTACCATACCTACATTATTCTCACTTACCATACCTACATTATTCTCACTTACCATACCTACATTATTCTTACTTACCATACCTACATTATTCTTACTTACCATACCTACATTATTCTCACTTACCATACCTACATTGTTCTCACTTACCATATCTACATTATTCTTACATACCATACCTACATTATTCTCACTTACCATACCTACATTGTTCTCACTTACCATATCTACATTATTCTCACTTACAATACCTACATAATTCTTACTTACCATACCTACATTATTCTTACTTACAATACCTACACTATTCTGACTTACCATACCTACATTATTCTTACCTACCATACCTACATTATTCACACTTAACATACCTACATTGTTCTCGTTTACCATACCCCTTCCATACCTACATTATTCTTACCTACCATACCTACATTATTCTCACTTACCATACCTACATTGTTTTCACTTACCATACCTACATTATTTTCACTTACCATATCTAAATTATTCTTACTTACCATACCTATATTATATTTTATATTTACTAACCATACCTACATTATTCTCAGTTACCATACCTACATTCTCGTTCACTTACAATACAGTAATTAAGCTTCTAAAAGCACATGTAAAAACATGCAATGCATCTACATAAGACGAATATAACTTGCCTTTTAATATTACACTTAACATTTTCTTACTCCATTTTGTAAGCAACCGATGACCCTTTAGCGGGCCATTCGTGTCCCATGGACACATTTTCTAGTTTCATCTAAAATTCTCTTATTTCATTTGAACTGAATGTATAAATTGTTTATTTTCTATACAATAGAAGCCATGAACACAAGCAAACTTGAACAAATGGAAAACGAGGATTCTTTAGAAGTAGAGCTTGGTCAGTATTACCAGATTATTGGCTTTTTTGAAAATGTTTTTGAGGTAATCTTAAAAATGGTAATAGTCTCATTTAAGAACCCTATATTCATAGATTAGGCAGACATTTCTGGGTTCTGTGCCATTTTCCAATTCAAAATTGACAAAATATGTATAGAGTAATTAAGACTTTTTTTTACCTGAAGCGAGGCCAAAACACTGTAAAAAAACGTGGCATCTATCATCAAATACCACATGACTTTTAGTCGATTCTCTGCAGTGATCTTGCTCACTTACAATGACTACATTATTCTCATTCACTGTCCATACTTACATTATTCTAGCTCAAGAAGAAGAAAAGACTGCTGTAAAGTAAGATGGTATGTTTTTTTCTGTTCGATTTCAGATCACTTGATAGACACTGTATATGTCCTAAATAATTGGAATCCAGGCATATCAGAACACAAACTTTGCCTGAAGTTTTGTAAACAACAATGGACAAGTTCTGTAATTAGCATATGATTGTGGGACAGATATTTGCCTTTATAAAGTAAAATCACAAGAGGCCCAAGAGGGTCTGTCGATGTTCTACTGGCTAAAGATAAAGATTATGTATAAGGGGCCATAACTCTTTAAAAAAACACATTTAACCGTGATATATGCAACTAGGCTTGGTAAGTTTCGTTGAACTCTAGCCAGAGGTTCAGGAGAACTAATCTGTACGAAATTAGTGTATTAAAACCTTTAATGGGTCATAACTCTTTCAAAATTCATTGAACTGGAACACGACAATGAAATGCGCAACTAGGCTTAGTACTAATCATACATGCCAAGATTCATTGAAACGCGGCCAGGGGATCAGGAGAATTTGTTGGGACAAATTTGTGCATTAAAACCTTAAAAGGGCCAAAAATCATTCAACCAGAACACGGCAATGACAGGTGAAACAAGGCTTGGTACTGATCACCCCGTCAAGATTCATTGAAATCTGGCAAGGAGTTCCTAAGAGACTAATCTGGACTAAGTTTGTGTATTACACATTTAAAGGGCCATAATAGGCTTGATACTGATCAACTTTGTCAATTTTTGTTGAAATCCGGCTAGGGGTTCGGGAGAACTAGCCCGGAAAAAAGTTTGTGCATCAGCAAATTTTAAAGGGCCATAACTCTGCCAAACATAAGTAAACCGGAACACAATGATGATATGCACAACTAGGCTTGGTGTTGCAAGTTTCGTTGAAATCTGGCAAGGGGTTCAGGAGAACTAGTCCAGACAAAGTTTGTGTATTAAAACCTTTAAAAGGCCATAACTCTGCCAAAAATCATTCAACTGGAACACAGGGATGATATGCACAACTAGACCTGGAACTTATCATCTCTAAAAAGTTTCATTTAAATCCAGCCAGGGCTTCAGGAGAACTGGTCAGGACAAATTTTGTATATTAAAAACTTTAAAGGGCCATAACTTCACCAAAATCATTCAACCGGAACACGGTGACTATATGTATAAATAGGCTTGATACTGATCATCCCTGCAAAGTTTCACTGAAATCTGGCCCAAAAAAAATTCAGAAAATCAAGAGCCATAACTGCGGTGTAAATGGTCCAATCTGGCGAGTTTCGAACTTGTCGAAGCTTTCATTGATATTAACAATCTGGTAGATTTTGATAAAGATAGGATGAAAAATGAAGCCCCTAACATCTTAACGAGGCAAATTATAGCATTTTTAACTAAACGGCCATAATACCTCCGTTACTGGTCCGATCTGGCTGCTTTTACCACTTGTCCAAGCTCTCATTTATAGTAACAATCAGGTTAAGTTTGGTAAAGATCGGATGAAAAGTGAAGGCTCTATCGTCTTGAGGCAAACTATAACATTTTTAACTAAATCAAGGGCCATAACTCCGCTGTTTCTGGTCCGATCTGACTGGTTTTTGAACTTGTCCGAGCTTCCGATGGACACCTCGCCATCCCACAAGCTCTGCTGGCCCTTGGCCAGTAGAGCTTAAAAAGAAAAAAGAGAATTTTAGCTTGTTTACACAATAACTGTAGAAAATATCATTAAACAAAGCAACTGGATGATTCTAAAATGAGCATATTAAATCTATATGAAACAGTCTTTGTTGCGATACACAGGGATCACTTTGGTGTCCGTCACGAAAACTTAACGTTCTCATTTTTTGATATTTCTTCATCAAGCTTTCAGTATACACTCATCAGGACAACATCCACATGACCATACTAAAATATAAAGGTCAAGGTCACAATAAAGGTCATTATATGGGTTAAATAATCATTTTTTTCTTTATGAAAACTTAGGTCAGTTTGTCAAGGTCATTTATCTGGGTCCAAAAAACCTTGTTATACTGACAAAGGGCTGACAGGCGACACACGTGTTACTCGGAATTCCCGTCTAGTATTGCGATTGGAAATTCTCCCAAGTGATATATACATTCAAGGTAGTGGGGTAACATTCCAATTAATTCATGTCATTTACAGAAGTTTTTTGTTTTTCAGGAAAACTTTGTCACAGGAAGACGAAAGTACGTCTCATCAAGGTATCTCATGAAAACAATAGTTATAGCAATTTCATGAAAACAATAGTTATAGCAATTTCTTGAAAACAATAGTTATAGCAATTTCATGAAAACAATAGTTATAGCAATTTCAAGAAAACAATAGTTATAGCAATTTCATGAAAACAATAGTTATAGCAATTTCATGAAAACAATAGTTATAGTTATAGTAATTTCATGAAAACAATAGTTATAGCAAACCTTTTTTTGTCAGTTGATGAACTTTATAAAGTTCTTTGATGTTTTCACCTGAAACATTTCAATTTGAGGAAACAGCATTGATTTACTCCACGAAAATGAACAAAATGTCAGACATGTCTTGCTTGCAGTAATTTTTTAAAGCCAGAGTATAAACATTAGATTGATAAAATATACAGGAAAATATTATTCAGACATCTTTTATCTCAGAAAAGCTTAAAAAATACTTTAAGCTCACTTGAAAGTTGAGCTACTAGATGTTTGTCCAACATCTGTCGTCTGACGGCAACTTTTGCTTCTACCTCCTCAGATACCACTTACTTCGAAAAAGTAATGCCAACCTCGGCTTGCCTTGTTGAACATTGTTTTCTTCAGGTTGACAATATCCACTGTCAAAAAATAAAATATTTTTGTCAAAATTTATGCGGGGGCATTTGTGTCTGCATTTTTAGATGTGATGTTTAAAAACGCAACATTTTTTGATTTTTGATTATTTTTGGTCAACTGTTGGTTTTTTTTATCAAATAAAGGTATTTTATGTTAGTACACATATCTCTTTGTCCCAAAGGTTAGCATATGGCGATAAACAGTTGCAGATTTGCTCTTCTTCTTTCAGTTAAAACATACATTGCATGAGGACTTTAATTCCACTCTAGAGATTCAAAAAATACCAAGTGCTGTGTTTTTAAATGTACTCTGTGTATCTTGCCAAATAAAGTATGTGTTTCCACTTTGCTATTGCAGCTGCTGGTAGCCCAGTGAAAAAAAAACTCACCTTGGAAGTGATCCTGGTATGTATGTTAATGGTAGAGCTGATATATATATCACGTGGCGTGTGAGATATCAATATTTTTAAGTAAGGTGCACTATATGAGATACACCAAATTGATTGTAGTTTCAAGTTAACTATGACAGTTTTCATAATGCAAGTCGCTGAATATAATGTGATTGATTGCAGAAAAAAAGTTTTTTTAGACTTGAAATGTGTCCATGGGACATGGATGCCCCCGAAAAATGGGCAATTTTGACGCCGAATCGATATGCACATTTTGATATCATAGGTAAAGTATCCTGTCAAGTTTGAAAAGAAATGCGAGGAGATAGACACAAGATATTTGACCAAAAAAAGGGCCAAAACTCCGGTAATACTGGGTTGATTCTACAAGTTAAAATGGCTCTTATACTCTTACATCAATGGGTTGCATCATTAAATTTCTTTCAATACCTTTTTACAAGTACAAAAACAACACCCTCAACCGAAAAAAAATTAAACCCACAACTCATGCTAACAATTTAAAAGAAGATATTTTAAGTTTTCCCTATATAACTCGCCCCTGAGTCGGACAGGTTATTGGTTCTCGGCACCGCTCTCTATTTATGTTCATGCTCCTGCTTGCTGAAACCATCTGGTTTCTTCCTGTGTTTAATGTATCATTCCATGTCAACTGTTTAGCGGTACCAGCTTTTTTGCTGGGATTACGTCATACTTTTCGCACACCAAAATTCGCCCTTGAGTCGGACATTTTTTGCAACTTCGGTAGTGGGTCATAAAAATTGCTTCGATGTTGCCATAATCTCAAATAAAGTCCTTATTTTTCTTCATTTTTGTATATAAATGTCCTTACACAAATTAAATATTTTAGATGTCTTCTTGTGTAAAATGTTCGGGTTTGGCTCCTGACTTCAGTGTTCGTCTTTAGGGCAGAAATATTTAGACATGCCCAAAGTCGAACATATAATTGCCCTTGAGTCGGACTATAAAGATAGCTGGAGAAATCAATAGATTGGGGGTAATTCTTGTTGTTTTGAATGGAAGAAATCATTGGATTGCCTCCTTTTCATAGTAACAGTTATTGACTGTTTCCAGTTGAGAAAGATATTCAGCCATCAATAACTGTCCAAGTCAGGGGCAAGTTTGACTTAAGGGCGAGTTACCCTATAAGTCTATGTAAAAACATGCAGAATCTTTATATACAAACTTTAGAAAAGTTAACAAAAGGAAAAACGCATCCAAACAGGAAACAATAATAAAAATGAAGAATTAAAAAAAAAGGAAAAAGGTTTCCTCCAGTGGGATTTGAACCCATGGCCCTAGCTTCCCAGTGTACAAGAAGTAATTCAAAGATTGTTCTATGGTGGCCATCTTGGATGCCACATTTAACTTATTGAACAAATTTGAAAAACATTCATCTAAGGATGTGAAGTTTGATCAAAACTGACCAAGCTGTTTCTGAGAAGATGATTTTTTGACAATTATCCCTATATAAGTCTATGTAAAACGTGATCCCTAAGGCAGGACTGACTGTGACCCCAAGAGCACCATTTGAACAAGCTTGGTAGAGGACCATAAGCTTATAGTAAATGCAAAATGTTAAACCTCTGGCTCTTGTAGTTTCAGAACAATATTGTTTAAGTATTTCCCTATGCAAGTCAATGTAAAACATTTGAGCCCTGGCGCCAATTTGAACAAACTTGGTAGAGGACCATAAGCCTATAGCAAATACTGGCTCTTGTAATTTCAGAGAACAAGATGTTTTCAGTTTTCCTTATATAATTCTATGTAAAATATGCACATTTTTTATATTCAAACTTTAGAAAATTAAAAGAAAAAACGCATCCAAATAGGAAACGATAATAAAAATGAATAATAAAAAATAAAAAATCCAATGGGATTTGAATCCACCACGGCCTTAGCTTTCCAATGTAGAAGTAATTTATAGATTTTTATAGCGGGAGGTGTATAGTACTGGTTCTCCCAGGGAATGGGTGGTCTGCCTCCACCACAAACAATCGACTGTCATATATAACCTTACATGCGTTGAAAATGACGTAAAACACTATACAAATAAAGATTTTTCAATGGCGGTCATCTTGAATGTTGTGTTTACCTAACTTTAACCAATTTGAAAAACATTCACCTAAGCATCATCCATGTGAGGTTTGGTCAACATTGACCAAGCTTTTTCTGAGAAGGTTTTTTTTTAAAACAAATCCCTATGTAAGTCTTTGTTAAACATGTGACCTGAGACTGGGGCGAGGCCAAATGTGAGCCCAGGATCACCATTTGAACAAGTAGAGAACCATAAGCTTATAGTAAATGCAAAATATTAAACCGTTGGCTCTTGTAGTTTCAGAGATGATGATTTTTAAGTATTTCCCTCATGATAGAAGTCTATATAAAACATGTGACCCCTGGGGTGGGGCCAAATTTGACCCCAGGGTCACCATTTGAACAAACTTAGTAGAGGACCATTAGCTGATGCTACAGGTAATACATGAGAGTTCTGTACCTTGTGGTTTCAGAGAAGATTTGTTAATTTTTTTTCTTATGTAAGTCTTATGAAAAAGATGCAAAATCTCAATATACAAACTTTAGACCTCTGGGGCACGGCCATTTTTTTATCCCAGGGACTTCATTTGAACTGAATTGATAGTCTAGGCATTGTCAATCATTTTAAAAGAAAAACTGTCGAAATCTGTCCAGCGATTCTCGAGAAGAAATTTTAAGGTTTTGACCATATATGGTAATGGCGGCCATCTTGGATGTCATCATCTAAGGATAATCCATTTGAAGTTTGGTCAAAATTGGCCAAGCGGTTTCTGAGGATAAGCTGTTTGACGCACGAATAGTGATCCCAATAGATCACCTTGCGCCTTCTTGAACCCATTTTCTGAAATATGCTATATTTTGGCTCATTAAGACGAAAGGGCCTTCATTTGGCCGGATTTCAGTGAAACATTTCAGGGATGATCAGTACCAAGACTAGTTGTACATATCGTCACCGTGTCACCGTGTCCGGTTGAATGAATTTTGTGGAGCTATGTCCCTTTAAAGGTTTTAATACACAAACTTTGTCCTGACTAGTTCTCCTGAACACATGGCTGGATTTAAACGAAACTATTTAGAGATGATCTGTTCCAGGTCTAGTTGTGCAAATCATCGCCGTGTTGTGGTTGAATGATTTTTGGCAAGAGTTATGGCCCTTTAAAGGTTTTAATACACAACTTTGTATGGACTAGTTCTCCTGAACGAACTTTACAGGGATGATCAGCACTAAGTTCCAGTTTACAGCTCTTTGGGGGAGTTATGGCCCTTTAAAGGTTTTTGATACACAAATAGAACCCCTGGCTGGATTTCAATGAAATTCGACAAGGATGATCAGTATCAAACCCTAGTTGTGCATAACATCGCCATATTCCGGTTGAATGATTTTGGCAGAGTTATGTCCCTTTAAAGGTTTTAATAGACAAACTTTGTCCAGATTAGTCTCTTCTGAATTCCTTGCCGGATTTCAACGAATCTTGGTGGGGATGATCAGTACCAAGCCTAGTTGCACCTATCATTGCCGTGTTCTGGTTGAATGAATTTTGGCAGAGTTCAAACCTCTTAAAGGTTTTAATGTACCAACTTTGTACAGACTAGTTCTCCTGAACCTCTGGCTT
Organism: Cyrtodaria siliqua; assembly: GCA_037043455.1. Taxonomy (NCBI): domain Eukaryota; kingdom Metazoa; phylum Mollusca; class Bivalvia; order Adapedonta; family Hiatellidae; genus Cyrtodaria; species Cyrtodaria siliqua. Next base: position 268,870 of record JAWPHD010001991.1, on the reverse strand, counting down.
GATTTCAAAGATTTCAATGAAACTTGGCAGGGATGATCAGTACCAAGCCTAGTTGCCTATATCATCGCCATGTTCCGATTGAATGATATTACACATAAACTTTATCGTTAGCCAGTAGAGCATTCACAGGCCCTCTTGGGCCTCTTGTTTGTTTTGTTTTTTCCAGACTGAAGCTGCAGTAACCCTTCACTAACCTTATCCTACCCACCCACATACCATTCTCTACCCTCATGTCTCTTTGCCCCTGCTCGACAGAGGTTCTGACAACTCTAGTTTATGCTTAATTTGTAACATTATTTTTTTCTTATGTACACTCAGTATTGTTTATTAGTAGTGTTGCTGTTGTTATTAGAAAGCCTCCTAGAAGACAAGTGTTATGCAATTGTTTGCATAATCATAATAAGTTGTACCTTCATGAAATAAAACTAATAATTTAAGCCATGACATCATTCTGTGTTTGTTTTTAGGTACCAGCTGCTTTGAATTTTCATTACCGTTAACGGTGGAGCAAGCTGAAAGAATCGAGGAAGGTAACTTAATGGGTTGAGGTTTTTCATCATTGAAAGTTGATCTCTGTTGTCAGATTTTCAGAAATAATATGTAGAGACTTGATATCATATGTATCATAGCGACCATCATCTGCACAACTGTGTAGAGGAAAACACTTGTTACAGCTAAACATACTGATGAGATATTTATGAAACTTCACAGGAACAGTAAATTGATGTCCCGTTGTTCCTAATAAAATAAAATATTTTTTTGCAAAATCAAGTTTCATTAAAATCTGGCCAATAAAAGCCCTATTGTCTTAATGAAGCAAAATAAAGCATTTTTAACTAAATCAAGGGCTGTAACTCCAGTGATACTAATACAGTTTGGCTGGTTTTCAAACTTGTCTGAGCTTACAATCTATGTAGGTTTGGTAAACATCAAATAATAAATGAAGGTGCAAGAGTATTCACAAGGCAGAATATAGATTTTTTCTGAAAAACATGGGCCATAACTCTGCTGTTACTAATCCCATTTGGTTGGTTTTTGAAATCATCCAAGCTTTCATTGATATTAATAATCTGTGCAAGTTTGGTAAAGATCAAATAATATATTATGAAAGTGCTAGAGTTTCACAAGGCAGAATATGGCATTTTCCAGAAAAATCAACGGCCATATCTCCGCTGTTATTCATTCGTTTTGGCTAATTTTTGAACTTGTCCAAGATTCCATTGATATGAACAATCAGTGTAAGTTTGGTAAAGATCAAATAATAAATGAAGGTGCTAGAGTGTTCATATGGCAGACAATGGCATATTTTAGCAAAAACAAGGGCCATAACTCCGGCATAAATGGTTCAATCTAGCTGTTTTTCGAACTTATTCAAGCTTTCATAGGTATTACATTGTTTGACAACTTTTTGACAGAGCATGCCCACAGGGTAAGTTCAACTAAACAACAACTTGCCGTCACAGACTTCAAGTTGCCCCAACAAATTTGAACATTTGTATAGGCGATTTGACATATATAACATACATGTAGATTTTAACAGAATTTCATTCAAATAAAAATGTAATCCATAATGACTTTGAACATTTAATTCTTATTAAAACACAACTCATAACCCAGCTGGTTACCGTCTAAGAAGTTTACTGATTAAAAAAGGATTTAAAGAATGTTCACATTCCTATTTTCATATGACTGATAAAAGAAGTAAATAAACAGACAATTTTGGTTATTGGTATACTGTCAGTAGAGAGTCCACCATTATTGAATTCCACAAATGCTTAATTATTTAGTTCTTAGGTTTTTTTATTGTCAAATCCGAAAATCAATACTATTTTTTCTTTTTTTTGGGCGGCCTATGCCGACTAGCAAAAATTGGAAATGGCTCCGACATTTTTACAATACAAAACTGTATAGTGTCAGACGACTGGATGAGATAAAGTTAACACCCAATCAGAATTGCGATAACATAATTCAATCTAACCCAACGGAAATTGAATGGAAAGAATCTATATACCAAAAAGAGTGTATACACATAGTGATTTTCGGAGTTTGCTCGCCGGGAATGTTGCTTTCGCCAGCAACTTGCCCGACACATTTTTAACTCTCAATGGCAAGCGGGCAGATCCTTATTTTGAACACTGGTATTAACAATCTGTGCAAGTTTGGTAAAGATCAAACAATAAATGAAGGTGCTAGAGTGTTCACAAGGCAGAAAATGCCCTTTTTTCAGAAAAAAAGAAGCGCCATAACTCCAGTGTTACTGATCCGATTTGGCTGGTTTTCAAACGTTTCAGAGCTTTCCTTGTAACTAACAATCTATGCAAGTTTGGTAAAGGTCAAATAATAAATGAAGGTGCTAGAGACTTTACAAGGCTTAATATGGTATTTTTCAGCAAAACAAGGGCCATAACTCCAGTGAAATTAATTCAATCTGGTTTGTTTTTGAAATTGTTCGAGCTTTAATTGATATAAAGACATTGGAAAAGTTTCGTAAAGATCGGATTAATAATGAAGGCCCTAGAGTATTCACAAGGCAAAAGTTAACGGACGACAAACAGATGGACAGACAACTCGTCATCCCATAAGCCTTTGGCCAGTAGAGCTAAAAATAAAATTCCCCAAATTTTACTATAATTTATATGAGATTCTAACAATAATTTTATACTGGCCCAATTTTCTATACCTGCCCCGTCCCAAATTAACTCCACCCCCACATTGTTTTAGCCTTGTTTTCTGATAGTATATACTGGCTATATAAGAAAACTTAACATTGCCTATAACTTTCTCACTTCTTGATATTTCTTCATCAAACTTTCAATATATACTCATCACGACATCTACATGACCATACTTGAATATAAAGGTCAAGGTCACACTGAAGGTCATTATAATAATTAAATACTCATATTTTGAGATAAATACTCATTTTTATGTGTCGCGTGCAAGAATGATGACCGTGTCTCAAAGGTCAAGGTCACACTTGGAGGTCAAAGTTCAAAAAATAGTGAAATAAATCGTCAGCCAGAATCATGTCAGTGCCTCAAAGGTCAAGGTCACATTTGGAGTTCAAAGGTCATTTTGTTCATGTCAGTCATTAGTTCAAAACTGCTGAAGGGAATTGCTTCAAACTTCACACAAATGTTCATCACAATGTTGTTAATTAAAATGTCTCGAAGATTGATTGTAGTCTTATGTACATGTTAGAATTTATTTACATTCCCTATAAATCTGGTGACCGATCAAATTCATGCATTGAAAGAAGTAAAATTGGAATTATGCGAAATCCATGCTTCCTACCAATCTTGCGTTTTTAATGGCAATAAGTATATATATATATATATATATATGACTGGTTTTATGATCTGAAAATTTTGTTTTATGGTAACACGGCAGTGGAGCTGTAAAACGTTATTTCAGACCGTAAAACCAATCATGTACAATAGTTATCTCAAGAGTCAATTCCACTGAATAGGTGCTGCCGTTTAGTTGGCGTTATCCAGTGGCATCGTTTGTAGTAGAGTTGATGTCACAGTATTTCCACACAGTAAATCGGGATAATTTACTGTTGCAGATTTCAGATGTTAACTCAATGGAATCTAGTTGCATTATAATTAGACACTGTCTGGATTGTGGCAAAACTTAGCTGTAGTTTTTTGTAGCAACTATCTTGGTAGTTTAAGATAAATTACAAACACGGATCATAACATTATAATTAGCTATAATGTTTAAATCAGTTAAAAAATATAAGGTTTTCTGGAATTCAGTTATTTTGCAAAGATGTTATTAGGAGAGTGTTCATATAATAAAATGCTGCATTCAGTAATTAACATTACGTTGTCTTTGATTCTTCTTTTGATCAGCTATAATGTGGCTTATTGCGTAGTTAACGGGCGGGTAGTGTATTAACGCAATTCTGTATTTTCGATAAATTCCGTTTACCACTAGTGGTTACACCTGTATAAATTCATATCAAACAGTCTATTAAATCATTTTAGAATTTTGTGTTTCTGGGTTTCAAGAGCCTCATTACTCAATGTCCACTAAAACCTCAGTATTCTGAGAATGTAATGAGCTTGAAATTAACTGGTTTCATTGGTCCAATTTTTATCACTGAACCAATCACAATGCTTCATTTATATTTTCATTTGGTTGTTTCTATCATGACATCACTTTCTGGTAGTATGACATTACACCCTGGTATTATGACATCATGTCATGCTATTATGACATCACATCATGCTATTATGATGCAACTCAGTGTGTTCTCAGAAATGAATGAGCTTTTAATTGCTGTGAGAAAAAGATTAAGACTGTTTGGATCACTAGATTGAGCTTGTAGAAACCAAGAATCACAAAATTCTAAAAATAAAATAATTCTAAAGTGATTTAAATAGACTGTTATCCATGTTACGCTAAAGAGCGCATTCTGACATTATGTGACGTAATGAGTTATGGGATAAATAGAACAGAATCTAACATTCATGCTAATTTCTTATTGAATTTAAACTTGTTGGCAAAAAGCATGATGCTTGGAAAGCTGTCCCATTATATATTTTCTGACAACTGTTTAATAATATCCCCCATGTGGTTGCCAACTAGAATACATCCAGCCATTATATATTTCCGGCAACTGCTTAATAATATCCGCATGTGGTTGCCAGGTAGAATACATCCACTGCAAATCCCGCTAGAGGCAGAGGGGTAGGAACTCCGCTTCATGTTCATTTTGTCAATTTTTATCATGCACATTCAAGGTCTTCATACTGACAGCGCATATGCAAACATGGAAACGTGGCTCCATCGTAAATGGAGTGTCTACTATAGAATTTTATCTTGGTGTAAATGGAGGGTGAACCTGGAATGTTCATTCCGTTTAGGTGCCATATAATCTTTCATGTATTGGTGCACCGTAAATCCCAATTCCATTCAATTCATTAAAATCAATAATAATTAATTAAGCGCTCGTGTAAGATAATTTATTTATTGCATATCATTTGATCATTGTCAGTAGGCTTTGACCTGTGTTTTATTCCACTACAACTTTACACCACAATCTTGTGTTTTCTGTAGATAAGAGTGAGCATTACAATACCGGCGGTATTATTTATACTGGCTCCCCATCCAAGGAGACAGATAGCGACAAGGTAAGTTTTTTTACAATAAGTGGTGAAATGATACTTTGAAATAATCATTAATTCAAATACTTTTTTCAGTGGTAAAATATATTCATATGCATGACCTCAAGAACAGAATATTTTCGAATACGGAAATATTTGAATGTTTCTAGATTAAAATCTGCCAAAATTTGCTCTACTATTTAATGCTGAAACATCAGGCAGTCATTGTCTCTAAGCTTGGTTGGCTTGACCTAGAATACCATTAATTGTTACATAGGTTCCTCGGGACATGTAAGGTCAGAACCAGCCAGTTAATCTTTAAAATGGTGTGCAGATCATGGAGTGATATGCTGTTTTGTCTGCAATTTGAGCCAAATGAAAACAACAGCCATTTGCCACGACAGTTGTTTCTATCCCTACAAATAGCCATGATCTTAATGACTGCCCCAGTTCTTTCAGTCACCGTCCAAGACATCTCCACCATTGAAGCGCCCTGATACAAGCGTAGAGTTGCAAAGCAGAGGTAAACAAAGAAGTTAGATTAACCAATGTCTTGAATAAAATATTTTCTAATTTATTTCGTAATGTCAGCAATAAATGTTCTGATTTATTTTCCTTCTAACAAAAACTGTTAGTAACCCTAAACTAGCATATTTCACGTAGAGGTGCGCCTGTTTAATATTGAATTTATTAAACCAATTGGAGTAAATTATACGATGCGAGGTGAGGCTCTGCACATTTCTTGTCTGTGAACTACTTCTCCTGGACTTGGTAAGAAGTATCATTATGAAGTCCATTGTCACCCATTTTGTCTCCCCACATACTCTTAAACATCATATGAACATTTCTTGATAGTCCAGGAGAGAAACATATATTTAAAACCGCTACTAAGTTGTATGTAAAAATAAGTATTATTTGCATGACATAGATACTACTTTTACCACTGCGTGACTGCACGGGGAAATGAGCTAATTCTGAATTGCATAGCTGCATAACTATTGCCAGATAATTGATCAATACATTAACCTGTGGATTAATTTACCTGTTCAAAGTTTTCTACATCATCAAATAAATCTTATTCTTGCTTTTCACAGATGGCATTATCCAACTAGTTTTTTGTGTTTTTTTCTTAAGTGTCTTCAATTACCACGAAATAAGGGGACTGGGGATGTATTTGGCTCAAGGTTTGGCTAGCTTTAAAACAAATCAAACATTTTGTTAATATAAACACTCGAACCAAGTTTGACATGTGACCCGTTTCTGCAACATTGGTTTACCAAAATATGCTCTGCTGACTTGGAAATCCATCAACAATTACAAAAGAATCCCAGACAAGAAGAAGGTCTGCACAGAAAAGACAATATTTACGAATCCGTCACGCGACAGTTACGCGACACTTACGGAGTGCATTGAATCTTAATTTAAATGTCCCACTGTTCTCGTAGTTCGTTTACATTACAGGTCAAGGTCACATTTGATATATTGTGTTCAAAATAAAAGAATATTCATATGAAAGTGTTGTAAGATATTTATTTAACATTCAGCTTTTATAAAAAATTATGGTTTATGTACAAAACATTTTTCGTAAAAGTATAGCTATATTAATATCATGCATATAAGCGAAGCAGGTCAATGCACTCCGTAAGTGTCGCGTGACCGATTCGTAAATATTGTCTTTTCTGTGCAGACCTCCTTCTTGTGTGGGATTTTTTTGTAATTGTTGGGTGGTGGGGAGCGGGGGTGGTGGCTGTGAGGAAAAGTGGGTGGTCTGCCTCTACCACAAAAAATCGACTGTTATATATAACCTTACATGAGTTGAACATAAAACACCTCACAAACATATTTTCTAAAATAATGTTTTGAAAAATCTCCCAGAAACAAACACACAAAATCACAGTTTACATCAATGGCAAGTTTGCTGCATTGTCCTGAGTAGTAGTATTATATTATGACACATGCTGTATGTTTTATGGTGATAGTTATCTTTTGTGGTAATCCCTTTCTTAGATGACGTTACATGAGTTGAACGTAAATCTCTCTTCATTTTTGCATGTATCCAATGTTAATTTTGATCTTATAAAGTCTATCTTTAAACTTTTAGTTGAAGAGTCTATAGAGACAGGAAGACCGGCAGAGACAGGTGAGCTTCATTTTATACCAAAAAGTTGATAGCGATCTTCTAATAAACTAGTATTCTAATACATCATTTTCACATTTTAGGGGTATTAGAATAGAAATAGAATATCGATTACAGTGAATTATCTTGTAATATATCACGGTTTGGAGTTCAATTGTAAACAATAATTTCACCGAAGGGCTCGTGAAATTACTGTTTACAATTGAGCTTCAAACCATAATATATTATACGATAATTCACCGTAAACGATGTTCTATTTCTTAAGTCTAAGTATTCCTTTTAGAAGAAACAGCTTTCCAAGGTTTGTAGAAAAGGGAGGCAAACGAGAACAAGAATCTTGTTACATAATCTGAAAGAGGTCATTGATTAATACTGTAATTATACATACATGTATGGCTGAATCATGGTACTGTTGTTTAGTAGGGGATAATAAACAAGAGGTCATTGATTAATACTGTAATTATACATACATGTATGGCTGAATCATGGTACTGTTGTTTAGTAGGGGATAATAAACAAGAGCTCATTGATTAATACTGTAATTATACATACATGTATGGCTGAATCATGGTACTGTTGTTTAGTAGGGGATAATAAACAAGAGCTCATTGATTAATACTGTAATTATACATACACGTATGCCTGAATCATGGTACTGTTGTTTAGTAGGGGATAATAAACAAGAGGTCATTGATTAATACTGTAATTATACAAACACGTATGCCTGAATCATGGTACTGTTGTTTAGTAGGGGATAATAAACAAGAGCTCATTGATTAATACTGTAATTATACATACATGTATGCCTGAATCATGGTACTGTTGTTAAGTAGGGGATAATAAACAAGAGCTCATTGATTAATACTGTAATTATACATACATGTATGCCTGAATCATGGTACTGTTGTTTAGTAGGGGATAATAAACAAGAGCTCATTGATTAATACTGTAATTATACATACATGTATGCCTGAATCATGTTACTGTTGTTTAGTAGGGGATAATAAACAAGAGCTCATTGATTAATACTGTAATTATACATACATGTATGGCTGAATCATGGTACTGTTGTTTAGTAGGGGATAATAAACAAGAGCTCAATGATTAATACTGTAATTATACATACATGTATGCCTGAATCATGGTACTGTTGTTTAGTAGGGGATAATAAACAAGAGGTCATTGATTAATACTGTAATTATACATACATGTATGGCTGAATCATGGTACTGTTGTTTAGTAGGGGATAATAAACAAGAGCTCATTGATTAATACTGTAATTATACATACATGTATGGCTGAATCATGGTACTGTTGTTTAGTAGGGGATAATAAACAAGAGGTCATTGATTAATACTGTAATTATACATACATGTATGGCTGATTCATGGTACTGTTGTTTAGTAGGGGATAGTAAAAAATGGGAGATAAGTTCCACTGCCGGGAAACAAACTGACAACCTTCTGATATCATGAGCGTAGGAAAATTTCAATTATTGGTAGAAGCAAAAAAAACAATGAGAGCACCGCCTAACGGGGAATTTTACGCCCGTTTCTTAAAAGTTTTTATGTTAAAAGCATTTCCTAGGCGTCGGGTCAATATAATCCTTAACTTTGACCTTCTAACAAAAAATAACTGATAGGCGATGTTGTTTAACCAAAAGCACTATTTGTATAAGTTTCAGGACTAGATCAAATAGTTTGTGAATAACAGCTGAGAAGGAAGTTCACAGTGACCTTGAAATCTGACCTACTAAGCTTAAAATCAATAGGGGTTGTTCTAGCATGGGTACTATTTCTGTAAAGTTGCAAAACTTTATGTCTAATAGTTACAAGTTACAGTGATGTTACAGTTTTGAAGTTATTGTGTGGAAGGCGTATTTCCATATAAGGTCACTGTGACTTTGACATTAAATCTACTGACCCCAAAAGCAATAGGGCTCCTCCTTTCACTTAGGGCAATGTACCTCTAAGTTTTATGAGAGTAGGTGTTACGGTTTCGAAGTTATTATGCAGAATTCATATAAGGTGACCGTGAATTGACCTTTGACCTACTGACACCAAAAGCAATAAGGTTTCTCCTCCCGCCTAGGGCAATGTATCTAAGATGTTTCATGAGTGTAGGTGTTACTGTTTAGTTATTGAGCGGAATGTATATTTCCATAAGGCCACTGTGACCTTAACCTTTGACCTACTGGCCCCAAGTGTGATATGGTTCTTCCTCTCACCTAGGGCAATGAACCTTTGAAGTTTTATGAGAGTAGGTGTTACATTTTTGAAGTTATTGTGCAGAATGCAAATTTCCATATAAGGTCACTGTGACCATGACCCTTGACCTACTGGCCCCCAAAACAATAGGGTTCCTCCTCTCAACTAGGGCAATGTACCTATGAAGGTTTATGAGGGTAGGTGTTATGGTTTTGAAGTTATTGTGTGGAATGCATACCATATTTCTACATAAGGTCATTGTGACCTTTGACCTACTGGCACCAAAAGAAATTGGGTTCTTGATTTCGACATGGGTCATAAACCTATGATGTTTCATGAGTGCAGATGTTATGGTTTTGAAGTTACTATGCGGAATTCATATGTCCATATAAAGTGATGGTGACCTTGACCTTTGACCCCAAAAGCAATAGGGTTCCTGTTTTCAGCAAGGGTGATGAACATATGAAATTTGAGCGTAAGTGTTACAGTTTTGAAATTATGTCGAATTCATATTTCCATAAGGTGATGGTCACCTGGATCATTGACCTACTGACCCAAAACACATTAGAGTTTGTCAACTCACCATGGGCAATGTATGTAAGAAGTTTTAAAGGTGTAGGTGTTTCAATGTTGAAGTTATCATGAGGAATGCATTTTGATCCCAAAAGGAAACAGGGTTCCTCCTCTCACCTAGGGCAATGTACCTATGAAGTTTGATGTGTGTAGGTGTTACAGTTTTGAAGTTATTATGCAGCTCATATTTCTATATAAAGTCAGTGACCTTGACTTTGACCCCATAAGCAATGGTTTTGAAGTTATCATAGTAATGTGTTTGTCTATATAAGGTCCTTGTGACCTTGACCTTTGACCTACTGACCGCAAAAGCAATAGGGTGATGTACCTATGATGTTTTATGAGTGTAGGTGCTATGGTATTGAAATGGTTGTGTGGAAGGCATATTAACAGGAATTAGAACTCGATAGTATAAATCTAATTTTACAATAAACTTTGCAATATGTTACCTTGATATCCTTAGCTTGTTGGTGCTATGAATTAAAATCTCAAATAATCCTGTCAAAGTTGTTTTTAAAGTATCAAAATCAATGTTTATAATCACTACACAAATGAAATGCATGCATATGTTATTTACATACCTGGTCATGATATCTGATTGGTCATAACCTGTACAAATTCTATTTTTAGCTCTACTGGCCAGGCCAGTATAGAGCTTATGGGATGCCAAGTTGTCCGTCATCAATCCAAATTCCCCAAATTTTGCTATAATTTATATGAGATTCTAACAATAATTTTATATTGGCCCAATTTTCTATACCTGCCCGTCCCAAATTAACTCCACCCCCACATAGTTTTAGCCTTGTTTTCTGATAGTATATACTGGCTATATAAGAAAATTTAACTTTGCCTATAACTTTCTCACTTCTTGATATTTCTTCATCAAACTTTCAGTATATACTCATCATGACATCAACATGGACATACTAAAATATAAAGGTCAAGGTCAAACTGAAGGTCATTATATGGGTAAATACTCTTCTTTTTTTTTATTCACGAAAACTTAAAGTTGGCTATAACTTGCTCATTTCTTGATATATCTTCATTAAACTTTCAATATACACTCATCATGACAACATCGACATGACCATACTAAAATATACTCAGCGGCATAAGAAAGTAGCAACTTTGAAAGTTTTACTATACACCCTATCCTCTTTATCAAGCAACATTCCCTTAATGATTCAACCTATTGAAAAACAAAGGACAACATGAGATTGGCAATGGAATGATAAAAACTTTGGTACCAAAAATGGCATATTCATTTTGGAATTTGTCAGTTAATTCTAAAAAGACTTTATACAATTAAATCTAAACAAAACTCAGTGGCTTCTTTCTTATGCCGCTGAGTATATAAAGGCAAGGTCACACTGAAGGTCATTATAATAATTAAATACTCATATTTTGAGTTAAATACTCATTTTTATGTGTCACATGCCAGAATGATGACCGTGTCTCAAAGGTCAAGGTCACACTTGGAGGTCAAAGTTCAAAAAATAGTGAAATAAATTGTCAGCCAGAATCATGTCAATGGCTCAAACATCAAGGTGACACTTGGAGGTCAAAGGTAAAAAAATTGTGAGTTGCGTCAAACGTCACACAAATGTACATCACAATGAGAAGGTTTGTCGCGTGCACGAATCATGTTAGTGCCTCAAAGGTCAAGGTCACAGTTGGAGTTCAAAGGTCATTTTTTCATGTCAGTCATTAGTTCAAAACTACTGAAGGGAATTCCTTCAAACTTCACACAAATGTTCATCACAATGTTGTTAATTGAAATGTCTCGAAGATCGATTGTAGTGTTATGTACATGTTAGAAATCACATTCCCTATAAATCTGGTGACCGATCAAATTCATGTATTGGAAAAAAAACTGGTTTTATGATCTGAAAATTTTTGTTTTATGGTAACACGGCAGTGGAGCTGTAAAACGTTATTTCAGACCGTAAAACCAATCATGTACAATAGTTATCTCAAGAGTCAATTCCACTGAATTGGTGCTGCCGTTTAGTTGGCGTTATCCAGTGGCATCGTTTGTAGTAGAGTTGATGTCACAGTATTTCCACACAGTAAATCATCAATTTACTGTTGCAGATTTCAGATGTTAACTCAATGGAATCTAGTTGCATTATAATTAGACACTGTCTGGATTTTGGCAAAACTTAGCTGTAGTTTTTTGTAGCAACTATCTTGGTAGTTTTAAAAGATAAATTACAAACACGGATCATAACATAATAATTAACTATAATGTTTAAATCAGTTAAAAAATATAAGGTTTTCTGGAATTCAGTTATTTTGCAAAGATGTTATTAGGAGAGTGTTCATATAATAAAATGCTGAATTCAGTAATTAACATTACGTTGTCTTTGATTCTTCTTTTGATCAGATATAATGTGGCTTATTGCGTAGTTAACGGGCGGGTAGTGTATTAACGCAATTCTGTATTTTCGATAAATTCTGTTTACCACTAGCGGTTACACCTAAATAAATTCATAGCAAACAGTCTATTAAATCATTTTAGAATTTTGTGTTTCTGGGTTTCAAGAACCTCATTACTCAATATCCACTAAAACCTCAGTATTCTGAGAATGTAATGAGCTTGAAATTAACTGGTTTCATTGGTCCAATTTTTATCACTGAACCAATCACAATGCTTCATTTATATTTTCATTTGGTTGTTTCTATCATGACATCACTTTCTGGTAGTATGACATTACACCCTGGTATTATGACATCATGTCATGCTATTATGACATCACATCATGCTATTATGATGCAACTCAGTGTGTTCTCAGAAATGAATGAGCTTTTAATTGCTGTGAGAAAAAGATTAAGACTGTTTGGATCACTCACTGAGCTTCTGGAAACCAAGAATCACAAAATTCTAAAAATAAAATAATTCTAAAGTGATTTAATAGACTGTTATCCATGTTAAGCTAAAGAGCGCTTTCTGACATTATGTGGCGTAATGAGTTATGGGATAAATAGAAGAGAATCTAACATTCATCTTAATTTCTTATTGAATTTAAACTTGTTGGCAAAAAACATGATGCTTGGAAAGCTGTCCCATTATATATTTTCTGACAACTGTTTAATAATATCCCCCATGTGGTTGCCAGGTAGAATACATCCAGCCATTATATATTTTCTGACAACTGCTTAATAATATCCGCATGTGGTTGCCAGGTAGAATACATCCACTGCAAATCCCGGCAGAGGGGTAAGACCTCCCCTTCATGTTCATTTTGTCATTTTTTATAATGCACATTCAAGGTCTTCATACTGACAGCGCATATGCAAACATGGAAACATGGCTCCATCGTAAATGGAGTGTCTACTATAGAATTTTATCTTGGTGTAAATGGAGGGTGAACCTGGCATGTTCATTCCGTTTAGGTGCCATATAATCTTTCATGTATTGGTGCACCGTAAATCCCAATTCCATTCAATTCAATAATATCAATAATAATTAAGTGCTCGTGTAAGATCATTTATTTATTGCAGATCATTTGATCAGTGTCAGTAGGCTTTGACCTGTGTTTTATTCCACTACAACTTTACAACACAATCTTTTGTTTTCTGTAGAAAAGAGTGAGCATTCTATATTTATCCATACTGGCTCCCCATGCAAGGAGACGGATAGCGACAAGGTAAGTTTTTTTACAATAAGTGGTGAAATGATACTTTGAAATAATCAATAATTCAAATACTTTTTTCAGTGGTAAAATATATTCATATGTATGACCTCAAGAACAGAATATTTTCGAATACGGAAATATTTGAATGTTTCTAGATTAAAATCTGCCAAAATTTGCTCTACTATTTAATGCTGTAACATCAGGCAGTCACTGTCTCTAAGCTTGGTTGGCTTGACCCAGAATACCATTAATTTTTACATAGGTTCCTCTGGACATGTAAGGTCAGAACCAGCCAGTTCATCTTTAAAATGGTGTGCTGGGAGATCATGGAGTGATATGCTGTTTTGTCCGCAATTTGAGCGAAATGAAAACAACAGCCATTTGCCACGACAGTTGTTTCTATCCCTACAAATAGCAATGATCTTAATGACTGCCCCTATTATAATAAAAAAGTAATTGGTACTGACAGTTGAAATATTCCAAAATCGATTGTCACTGGAAATGTTTGCATTAACTGTAGTTTCTTTATACAAAACATGAATTTCATTTATTTCTTCTAATGTATTAACTAGATTAACATTTATAAAATATTAACAGAGTTTTGTTTAAAAGGAGGGAACCCAAGTGTGAAGCCTTTTCTATAAACACCTCTCCTTTTTAAGTTCCACATGATAGTTTATTCAGGAGTCATGATATTCTTCAAAATGATATGTGACTGATGGGCGATTAAAGATGGTCTGGTCACCTTATCTGAATGTTCACCTAACTATAGAGTGATGAAAAGTCTATTACCTTTTCTTTCAGGCACCGTCCAATGATACCGCATCTCTACCAAGGCGCCCTGTAGTAGCTGAAAATCCATTTACTAGCGTACACCAAAGCAGAGGTAAACAAAGAAGTTAGATTAACCAATGTCTTGAATAAAATATTTTCTTATTTATTTCAGCAATAAATGTTCTGATTTATTTTTCTTCTCACAAAAACTGTTAGTAACCCTAAACTAGTATATTTTACGTAGAGGTGCGCCTGTTTAATATTTAATTTATTAAACATGTTGGAGTAAATTATACGATGCGAGGTGAGGCTCTGCACATTTCTTGTCTGTGGACTACTTCTCCTGGACCTGGTAAGAAGTATCGTTATGAAGTCCATTGTCACCCATTTTGTCTCCCCACATACTCTTAAACATCATACGAACATTTCTTGATAGTCCAGGAGAGAAACATATATTTAAAACTGCTACTAAGTTGTATGTAAAAATAAGTATTATTTGCATGACGTTACTAGATACTACTTTTACCACTGCGTGACTGCACGTAGAAATGAGCTAATTCTGAATTGCATAGCTGCACAACTATTGCCAGATAATTGATCAATACATTTACCTGTGGATTAATTTACCTGTTCAAAGTTTTCTACATCATCAAATAAATCTTATTCTTGCTTTTCACAGATGGCATTATCCAACTAGTTTTTTTATAAAGTGTCTTCAATTACCACGAAATAAGGGGACTGGGGATGTATTTGGCTCAAGGTTTGGCTATCTTTAAAACAAATCAAACTTTTTGTTAATATAAACACTCGAACCAAGTTTGACATGTGACCCGTTTCTGCAACCAATGTTACAGAAACAAAGAATAATGTATACCTGACCCAATCGCTGAGTGACATTTACGCACAGACAATTAAAGAGGTATAAAAAAAATCCGCAAAACAATTGTGAAATTTAGTTTCTGGCCTTGTAATTATATATACAATATACTACAACACTATTTCTTCTTCTCTTTCTCTCCTGTAGGGGGTGGGGTGGGGGAGGTGGATGTGAGGAAAGGTGGGTGGTCTGCCTCTACCACAAAAAATCAACTCATATATAACCTTACATGAGTTGAACATAAAACACCTCACAAACATATTTTCTAAAAATAATGTTTTGAAAAATCTCCCAGAAACAAACATACAAAATCACAGTTTACATCAATGGCAAGTTTGCTGCATGTCCTGAGTAGTAGTATTATATTATGACACATGCTGTATGTTTTATGGTGATAGTTATCTTTTGTGTTAATCCCTTTCTTAGATGACGTTACATGAGTTGAATGTAAATCTCTTCATTTTTGCATGTATCCAATGTTAATTTTGATCTTATAAAGTCTATCTTTAAACTTTTAGTTGAAGAGTCTATAGAGATGGGAAGACCGGCAGAGACAGGTGAGCTTCATTTTATACCAAAAAGTTGATAGCGATCTTCTATCAGTTATCTATGTTACATGAGTTGAATGTAAATCTCTTCATTTTTGCATGTATCCAATGTTAATTTTGATCTTATAAAGTCTATCTTTAAACTTTTAGTTGAAGAGCCTATAGTGACTGGAAGACCGGCAGAGACAGGTGAGCTTCATTTTATACCAAAAAGTTGATAGCGATCTTCTAATAAACTAGTATTCTAATACACCCGCACTATATAGCCTAGTTTAAAACATCTCTTTATATTCAACGATATATCACTGTAACATTTGCAACATTAGGTGAATAAGCAAGACAATGCGAAAGATATCACTGTAACGTTTGCAACATTAGGAGAATAAGCAAGGCAATGCGAAAGATATCACTGTAATGTTTGCAACGTTAGGAGAGTAAGCAAAGCAATGCAAAAGATTTCAAATGTGTACATCATTTTCACATTTTAGGGGTATTAGAATAGAAATAGAATATCGTTTACAGTGAATTATCTTGTAATATATCACGGTTTGGAGTTCAATTGTAAACAATAATTTCACCAAAGGGCTCGTGAAATTATTGTTTACAATTGAGCTTCAAACCGTGATATATTATACGATAATTCACCGTAAACGATGTTCTATTTCTTAAATCTTAGTATTCCTTTTAGAAGAAACAGCTTTCCAGGGTTTGTAGAAAAGGGAGGCAAACGAGAACAAGAATCTTGTTACATAATCCGAAAGAGGTCATTGATTAATACTGTAATTATACATACATGTATGGCTGAATCATGGTACTGTTGTTTAGTAGGGGATAATAAACAAGAGCTCATTGATTAATACTGTAATTATACATACATGTATGCCTGAATCATGGTACTGTTGTTTAGTACGGGATAATAAACAAGAGGTCATTGATTAATACTGTAATTATACATACATGTATGGCTGAATCATGGTACTGTTGTTTAGTAGGGGATAATAAACAAGAGCTCATTGATTAATACTGTAATTATACATACATGTATGGCTGAATCATGGTACTGTTGTTTAGTAGGGGATAATAAACAAGAGCTCATTGATTAATACTGTAATTATACATACATGTATGGCTGAATCATGGTACTGTTGTTTAGTAGGGGATAATAAACAAGAGCTCATTGATTAATACTGTAATTATACATACATGTATGCCTGAATCATGGTACTGTTGTTTAGTAGGGGATAGTAAACAAGAGGTCATTGATTAATACTGTAATTATACATACATGTATGCCTGAATCATGGTACTGTTGTTTAGTAGGGGATAATAAACAAGAGCTCATTGATTAATACTGTAATTATACATACATGTATGCCTGAATCATGGTACTGTTGTTTAGTAGGGGATAATAAACAAGAGGTCATTGATTAATACTGTAATTATACATACATGTATGGCTGAATCATGGTACTGTTGTTTAGTAGGGATAGTAAAAAATGGGAGATAAGTTCCACTGCAGGGAAACCAACTGACAACCTTTTGATACCATGAGCGTAGGAACATTTCAATTATTGGTAGAAGCAAAAAAAACAATGAGAGCACCGCCTAACGGGGAATTATACGCCCGTTTCTTAAAAGTTTTTATGTTAAAAGCATTTCCTAGGTGTCGGGTCAATATAATCCTTAACTTTGACCATCTAACAAAAAATAACTGATAGGCGATGTTGTTTAACCAAAAGCACTATTTGTATAAAGTTTCAGGACTAGATCAAATAGTTTGTGAATAACAGCTGGGAAGGAAGTTCACAGTGACCTTGAAATCTGACCTACTAAGCTTAAAATCAATAGGGGTTGTTCTAGCATGGGTACTATTTCTGTAAAGTTGCAAAACTGTATGTCTAATAGTTACAGTGTTGTTACAGTTTTGAAGTTATTGTGGGGAAGGCGTATTTCCATATAAGGTCACTGTGACTTTGACATTAAATCTACTGACCCCAAAAGCAATAGGGCTCCTCCTTTCACTTAGGGCAATGTACCTCTAAGTTTTATGAGAGTAGGTGTTACAGTTTCAAAGTTATTATGCAGAATTCATATAAGGTGACCGTGAATTGACCTTTGACCTACTGACACCAAAAGCAATAAGGTTTCTCCTCCCGCCTAGGGCAATGTATCTAAATAGTTTCGTGAGTGTAGGTGTTACTGTTTAGTTATTGAGCGGAATGTATATTTCCATAAGGCCACTGTGACCTTAACCTTTGACCTACTGGCCCCAAGTGTGATATGGTTCTTCCTCTCACCTAGGGCAATGAACCTTTGAAGTTTTATGAGTGTAGGTGTTACATTTTTGAAGTTATTGTGCATAATGCATATTTCCATATAAGGTCACTGTGACATTGACCCTTGACCTACTGGCCCCCAAAACAATAGGGTTCCTCCTCTCAACTAGGGCAATGTACCTATGAAGGTTTATGAGGGTAGGTGTTATGGTTTTGAAGTTATTGTGTGGAATGCATACCATATTTCTACATAAGGTCACTGTGACCTTTGACCTACTGGCACCAAAATAAATTGGGTTCTTGATTTCGACATGGGTCATGAACCTATGATGTTTCATGAGTGTAGATGTTATTGTTTTGAAGTAACTATGCGGAATTCATATGTCCATATAAAGTGATGGTGACCTTGACTTTTGACCCCAAATGCAATAGGGTTCCTGCTTTCAGCAAGGGTGATGAACCTATGAAATTTGAGCATAAGTGTTACAGTTTTGAAATTATGTTGAATTCATATTTCCATATAAAGTGATCGTCACCTGGACCATTGACCTACTGACCCAAAACACATTAGAGTTTGTCCACTCACCATGGACAATGTATGTAAGAAGTTTTAAAGGTGTAGGAGTTTTAAAGGTGTAGGTGTTTCAATTTTGAAGTTATGAGGAATGCATTTTTCTATATAAGGTGACGGCGACCTTGACCTTTGACCTACTGATCCCAAAAGGAAACAGGGTTCCTCCTCTCACCTAGGGCAATGTACCTATGAAGTTTGATGTGTGTAGGTGTTACAGTTTTGAAGTTATTATGCAGAATTTATATTTCTATATAAAGTCAGTGACCTTGACCTTTGACCCCAAAGGCAATGGTTTTGAAGTTATCATAGTAATGTGTTTGTCTATATAAGGTCCTGGTGACCTTGACCTTTGACCTACTGACCACAAAAGCAATAGGGTGATGTACCTATGATGTTTTATGAGTGTAGGTGCTATGGTTTTGAAATGGTCGTGTGGAAGGCATATTTACAGGAATTAGAACTCAACAGTATAAATCTAATTTTACAATAAACTTTGCAATATGTTACCTTGATATCCTTAGCTTGTTGGTGCTATATTTAGTTAAAAATGCCATATTTTGCCTGGTTAAGACTAGGGCGTTCATTTTTTATCCGATCTTTACCAAGCTCAATGATATCTCGGAAGATTTCAAAAAACAGCCAGATCGGAACAGTAACAGCAGAGTTATGGCCCTTGAATTAGTTAAAATTGCTATATTTTGCCACGTTAAGACAATAGGACCCTTATTTTTCATCCGCTCTTTACCAAACTTTACCTGATTGTTAATATCAATAAAAGCTCGTACTAGTTCGAAAACCATCCAGATCGGACCAGTAACAGCAGAGTTGTGCCCCTTGAATTTTGCCTCATTAAGACGATAGGACCTTCATTTTTCATCTGATCTTTACCAAACTTTACCAGATTTTTTTACTTTTTCTTTTTTATTATTTATATTAATTTTGTAAAAAAAAAGCGTTTTGGAATTATTTTAATTTTTTTGGGGAATTTATTTTTTCGATTATTTTTTTTAATTTTTTTTTTTTTTAAGCTCTACTGGCCAGCCCTTGATTTTTTTAAAAATTATATATTTTGCCTTGTTAAGACGATAGGGCATTCATCCGATCTTAACCAATTGTTAACGTCAATGATACCTGGACAAGTTCGAAAACCAGCCAGATTGGACCAGTAACAGCGGAGTTATGGCCCTTGATTTAGTTAATTTTTTTTATATTTTGCCTCATTAAGACGATAGGGCCTTCATTTTTCATCTGATCTTTACCAAACTTTACCAGATTTTTTTCCTTTTTTTTCTTTTTTAGTTTTTTTTCATTTTTTTCTCATTTTTTCATTTATTTATTTTCTCATTTTTTTTTTTATTATCTCTACTGGTCAAGTTCAAAAACCAGCCAGATCGGATCAGTAACGGTGGAGTTATGGCTGTTGATTTAGTTAAAAGTGCTATATTTTACCTCAGACAATAGTCACTCGCTTCATTGATGTTGTAAAAGCCATATTAGCGAGTAGAGCATCCACAGGCCCTCTTGGGCCTCTGGGCCTCTTGTTATTATCTCTACTGGCCAAGTTCGAAAACCAGCCAGATCAGACCAGTAATGGCAGAGTTATGGCTCTTGATTTAGTTAAATATGCTATATTTTGCCTCTTTAAGACGATAGTCACTCGCTTCATTGATGTTATAAGAGCCATATTAGCCAGTAGGGCATCCACAGGCCCTCTTGGGCCTTTATAGGCCCTCTTGGGCCTCTTGTTAGATTATGCTACTCGCAATATTTAATTTCACAGTTGATTTAAACAGAAGTTGCATAAAACAACTTTAGACATAACTGCTTTCTTTTAATGGCTGACACAACCTAGATAAGGATATCATGTTGCATGTTGTATACAAAAGAAAGTCTGATATTGAAGAGTTCTAATTTCTGCCAGGTGCACTATATATTCCATTGTTTTAAAACATCCTCATTAAGATTTTTCTTTTGTAATTTAGCATTTGTATTATTTTTCTGATAATTATGTTTAATATGTACTGTCAGTTTTATGTAAAAATATTTAGTCATTTTTCCAGTTATCCTACTTTTAACATTGCTATTTTTTCAGAGTACATATTCACCTTAACTAAAAAACATTGTTATTATTTCCTGACAATGTCGAATGGATATAGATTCGTCCGTCTTTTAGTTCGTTCATCCGTCTATTACAATTTTTGTGTCAGTCCCATAACTCTCACATGCGTGTTGGGATTTTAAAAATATTCATCTTGATCATCAAAATGATGTGCAAACCCAAGTTGGTCTGTATCTTCAAGGTGAAGGTCATATGCTTCTTATATGCATATATATATTAGAGGATACTTGTTGGTTTGGAGTGAATATAGGATTATTTTCATCTCAAAGTGAGAAAACTGGAATATTTTCACTCGTGGTAAAGCACTCAAGAAAATATGTTTTCTCATTTCTCGAATAAGTTTTCTCACTCCTCGATGAAAATAAATCCTATATTCATGACAAACAAACAAATATTCTATTTACTATATACTCACAACCTTGAAACTAATGCAGAAAAACATAAATTGCGCCAAAACAATGACGTCAACAGCAGCATTACGTCATTTTCGGTATTTCACGTGAAATATGGTTTTATTTTAATCATAAAATCCACTATTTCACTGTAAAGTATATAATAAGATCCATTTCAGGCCTGCTCCATAACTCTCACATGGATAGAGGACTTTTAAAATAAATTTGCACAAAACACTCATTAAGACAACATGCAGAATCCAAAACTATTGTATGTGTTTTCAAGGTCAGTCATCAAGATTATATGCATATAATGAGGTCCATTTTGTGTCCGCTTCATAAATGTCATGAGCAAGGAGGGATTTAAACAAGAAATAGGCACACAATACTCTACTCATCGAGATGACATGCAGAACCCAACTCCTGGGTCTCTATCAGCCAAGGTCAAAAAGGTCATATTCTTGTCAAATGCATATAGTAAAGGCCATTTCATTTCATGTCCACTCCATAACTCTCACATGCATGGAAGGAGAACCAAACTCCTGGGTCTCTATCAGCCAAGGTCATGAAGGTCATATTCTTGTTAAATGCATATAGTAAAGGCCATTTCATGTCATTCCATAACTCTCACATGCATGGAGGGAGAACCCAACACCTGGGTTTGTATCTTCAAAGTCAAAGTCATCACAAAAACATCAAGATATGATGCAGACCCACACATGCCCGAGTCCCCAGCACCTTACCCATGATACACATCCCCACCCCCTCCCCCTACATCTCTCAGAGTAAAAATCAAGCAAATCTTCTGTTCTTTGTTCCTCATTAATGGCTACCCTCTATTTGTGACCTTATCTTTAACCCTTAACCCTGAATAATTGTTTTTGTTCTTTTGTCTTTACTTTCTGTCTATACTTCTACCCAGACAATTAACATGATTCGGGGATATAAATTCACAGAATGTATTGTTAAATTTGAATAATAAATTAAGAATAGTTAACTACTTCTGTATTCCAACAGAGCACACAGTCAGAGTAACAGGAGAACTCGATATTGAAGAATTTAAGGAAACAATACTTAACCTTCTGACGGTAAGAAACAGAGGTCTGGGTTTCAGTTTCAATACACCACACTATCCAATGGGCCACCCCAGGCCCTAAATGAAAATTGATGGTTGTTTCATGTCATCACTAAATTGTATGGCATTGTATTTAAGGTCACTGGAAAAGGTTATGCTATTTAATGTTTTATCAATAACATATGAACTGATTGAGATATTGTGATGAAAATTGTGTGTTGTGTACTAATTTCAGTTTGTATGCTCAAGGCTGTGCAAATTTCTTGTCTTCAATGTGCAATATTTTTTATCGGGTGCATTTCTCCTATACTTTTTGAGATAATGGGATGCAACTTACTTGTCTGTATGTATCCTCAAAACAAATTGTTTGAATTCAAGGTCACAGGTAATCGCACCATCTGTTTGTCCGTTCGTCCTTCTATCCGAACGATCGTATCTAAGCCAAACTCACACTTGGAGGTCAAGTCAGATTAGTCAAACATTTCGGGGGTATTTGTCACTTATTGGTGACATTTTTGTGCCCCCGAAGGATTGCATATAGTAGTCGCACTGTCAGTCCGTCAGTCCGACAGGATCTTCGTTCGTCTGTACAATCGTGTCCGGTTAATAACTCTGACAATAATGGACAGATTTTCAAATAACTTGGCACAATTGTTCATCACAACAGGACGATGTGTCGCACACAAAATCCAGGTCTGTGTCTTCAAGGTCAAGGTCACACTTATAGGTCAAAGGTCAAAATAAACTGCTATAGTGTTCGGTTAATAACTCCGACATTCATGGACAGATTTTCAAACAACTTGGCACAAGTGCTCACCACAAAAAAACAACTTGTTGCGCACAAAATCAAGGTCCGTGGCTCCAAGGTCAAGCTCACACTTAGAGGTCAAAGGTCAAATTGTGTCCAGTCAATAACTCTGGCATTCTTGGACGGATTTTCAAATAACTTGGCAAAAGTGCTCACCACAACAACACGTGTCGCGCACAAAATCCAGGTATGTGGCCCCAAGGTGAAGGTCACACTTAGAGGTCAAAGGTCAAATTGTGTCTGGTCAATAGCACAAGTCCTCACCACAACCCAGACGACATGTCGCGCACACAATCCAGGTCCGTGGCTCCAAGGTCAAGGTCACACTTAGAGGTCAAATGTCACTTTGGGGGCATTTGTCACTTAATGTGACATTCCTTGTTTATTCAGTTTTTGTGTCAATTCCCATTTAAACCCTTCAGATTACACGGTGCATGAAACTTTCTTGACAGCGACAAGTAATTTGTATGATATTGCACAAATGGTATTACTGTTGGGATGACCTTTGTAGGTTAATATATATGAGATTATGTTTACTTGGTAACCATATCTAAATAAAATAAGAAAATAAAGATAACTTGCTCGACTCATTTGTTATTTTCATTCTAGTAACTCAGCAGTGTATTTGTTGAATTTAGATGTTTACTGTTTCTTCTTTATTGTAGAATGATGAACAATACCTGGAGCGTTTGCACTGGTACTACCGACAGTCACTGCGCAATTTGGTAAAAGGTAACATATGAAAAGAACAAAGTTATAATGCTCCTCGATATTTTCAGGGGAGAATAAATTGTCCGCCATGTCCATCCCCGTATGTCTGCCCATCCAGCTTACTTGTCCATTCAACTCCTCGTTCATTTTTCATGGAACTAGGTAGGGGAAGTATCAGAGTATTAGTCATCTAGTGTTAAACAATTCCACTCAACTTCTACATTTTCTTTAGACTTTGGATGAAACTTGGTAGGAAGTACCAGTATAATATCTAGCATAAACAAGGTAGGAAGTACCAGTATAATATCTAGCACATTGTCAGGACAACGATTTATAGTGGAGTAACAAGACTGGTAGGAAGTACCAGTATAATATCTAGCACATTGTCAAGACAACGATTTATAGTGGAGTTACAAGACTGAAGTTTTCCAAGTATAATGTGTTTTCACTCAACAACTACTACACCACTATGAAGAGTTCTAAATGTGCAAATTATCAGGATTTTCATTTTAAATTCTCTGCCAGAGTTTTGGCCCTTTGAATACTTACAAAATGCTATATATTGCACTTAGAAGCAAATTTTACCACTCAACTCCTTCTACAGTTTCCAGTGGATTTGGACTTAACTGTGGAAGGTTCACACACAATCATATTGTCAGGATTTTTATGTTCAATGCTCTTCCATTATGGCCATTTATTCGGAGAGCATCCATCAGTTCTACCGATTTCTTGTTTACAGATACAGTTGGGCTAGCCCAATCTCTCGTGGGACATGAACATGTTTTGTTTTATTGGTTTTGATAATTTTATTCAGACACTTGTGTACATACATACATGATATAATACGTGTACATGCATACATGATATAAATACAAAACATTTTAGGCAAAAATTGCATATAAGAATACACTCGATGAAACTAGATTGAGAAGAACAGACATGGAGTGAAATCTGTACAAACTAAAGTAACGTTAATATATACCTTATAAGGCATCAGTATTAAAAGGTGGAATAAACGTTGTGAATGTTATGGTTTAATTGTTAAAGATATTATTCACAGTGTTCCATCTCACCTTAATAGCATTAGATTTCTCTTCATACACATTAGACATATATAATGAGAATAATTCAACGTGTTTATATCTCTTCAAATGCTCAATAAAAACGCTATAATTTGGGAGACATTGTTTCAGTTTACAGGAGTAGACATAACTTTTAAATATGAGAAGACAAATATTAATTATCGAGTGAATGACGTTTTCATTCTGCTCAACATATAGGAGGATTTCCTGGGGTTTTATTTGGATATCAATACCACATTGATTCTTGATTTGTTTAAAAAAACGTAAAAGTACATTTTTTGGATACATACATTCATAAGATAAATGTAAAACAGTTTCTTTCGAGTTGTTACAAAACGTACAAAGTTCTGTTTTGGACATTTTGCGCTGATAAAGTTTGACATTGGTAAACAAAATACGATGAAATATTTTGAACTGCAGGCTCTGCAGATAGGTATCATCAGTTATTTTAAAATTTTGTTCGTATAAAATTTCCCAGTCCTCAGTTTGTAAGGCTATTCCAAGTTCTTTATTCCATTTTTGCTGGGATTCAAACATGAACATGTTAATAATATTTATGTTGCAGTTATATACTTTGAGGAAAACATTACTTCCAGTTTGACATGTGTCTCTACTTAATACATCGCTTGGTACTTAATTTCATTAATTTATTATAACAATCTCATATTGATATTATAATATTATTTCAATCAATGCAGAAAGGTTGTAAATTACTGATTCTTACAAGTTTACACATATAATGTAAAAATATTGAATAAACTAAACTCATAACAAAGATGGCCACTGTTTGATATCGAACCGAAATACATTTTGTTTAGGACCAACTACATGTCACGCAGGTCATTTTAGTAAGGTTCCAAATCAATACCACTTATGTTTTTTGAAAAGTAGTCGCCACAAACTTGTATTTTTATGCCCTGGGCGGGCATATAGTTTTACCCTTGTCCGTACGTCACGTACGTCCGTACGTCACGTACGTCCGTACGTCCATATTATGTCCCATTTTTACATTCAAGTTTTTTATTAAATTAATTACTCAGAAACCAGAAGACGTAAAATTTTCAAACGTCATACACCTTACATCTATATGCCAGCATTATGTTTCTACCCAAATCGGGTCACCTTGGCTTACTTTTTACATTTTGTTAATTTACTTCTCAAATACCAAAAGCCATACAGTTTCCAAACTTCATACACACATCTGTATGTCAGCAATATGTTTCTACCCAAATCGGGTCAATATAAATGACCTTGACCTACTTTTTAAACTTTTTAATTTACATCAAACTTTTTCATTCACGTTCAGCTGGAAGTAACACGTTTTTTACATCAAAGATTTTTGTTAAGTACATTTCTCCAACACCAGATGCCTTAGAGCTTTCAAGCTTTACAACTACTTTTTACACTTTGTTAATTTACATTAAAGTTTTACATTTAAGTTTTTTTATTATGTTCATTACTCTGATACCCGAAGCAGTACAGCTTTTAAACTTTAAACACACATCATATTATGATAGCAATATGTTCCTACCCAAATCAGGTCAATATACCTACTTGACCTACTTTTCACTTTGTTAATTTATGTTAAAATTTTACATTGATATTTTTAGATCACCTGAGCCGAAGGCTCGAGGTGATCTACTGGGATCACTCTTCGTCCGTCATCTGTCAACGTTAACTTTTGCTTCAAACGATTTCTCCTCAGAAACCTCTTGGCCAATTTTGACCAAAACTTCTAATGGATTATCCTTAGGTGAATGGTTTTTAGATTTGTTAAAATTAGGTCAGCGCGACATCCAACAGGCCGCCATTGCCATATATGTTCAAACATTAAAAAATCTTCTTAAGAACCACTGGACAGATTCCGATTTTTTTTTTTTTTAAAATGATCGCCAATGCCTAGACTATCAATTTGTTCAAATAAAGTCCCCAGGGTCAAAAATGGCCATGCCCCAGGGGTCCAAAGTTTGTATATTGAGATTTTCCATGTTTTTCATAGACATATAGGAAAAAAACTTTTAAAAAATCTCCAACTCACAGAGCTCTCATATATTACAAGTAGCATCAGCTAATGGTCCTATACCAAGTTTGTTCAAATGGTGTCCCTGGGGTCAAATTTGGCCTTGTCCCAGGTGCACAGTTTTACAAAGGAAAAAAGATTAAACTATTTTTCTCCGAAACTACAAGAGCCGGAGGTTTAATATTTTGCATTTACTATAAGCCTTTGGTCCTTTACCAAGTTCGTTTAAATAGTGACCCTGGGGTCCCATTTGGCCCCGCCCCAGGGGTCACGTATTTTACATAAGACTTGTATAGGGAAAAACTATTAAAACTCTTCTCTGAAACTGCAAGAGCCAAAGGTTTAATATTTTGCATTTGCTATAAACTTATGGTCCTCTACCAAGTTTGTTCAAATGGTGACCCTGGGGTCAAATGTGGCCCCGTCCCAGGCATCACAGTTTTACATAGATTTATATAGTAAAAAAATCAAAAAAATCTCTGAAACTACAAGGCACACAGATCTCAAATATATTACATGTAGCCCTGGGGTCACATTTGGCCCTGCCCCAGGGGTTACACTCTAGCACCTTAATTTTGTAGTTGATCTTTACCAAACGTTGTCGGTGTCTTTATATCAATGTTGTTAACACAACAGAGGCCATATTTCTTTAACAATCTTAACCAAACTTGCACAGATTGTAAATGATCATAAGATTTCGATGAAGTTCGATAATGGGCCAGTATGGGTGAGCGATTTAGGGCCATCTTGGCCCTCTTGTGTCTTAAGTCAACCAAAAGCCTTACAGTATTCAAACTTCATACACATTTACGTCGTAACATTTTTTACTCCATTTTATAAGCAACCGATAACCCTTCAGCGGGGCATTCTTGTTAACATTTATTTTTAAATGTCGTAGAATTTCCGGCCAACCTGATTTTTTACTTAGGACCAGCTAGACATCCAGGGCAACATTCCTGTAAAGTTTCAAGACAATTCATCAAGTAGTTTCAGAGGAATAGTCACCACAGGTTTTTCCTATATAACTCTATATATATAATCAAAGACGGCCGCTGCAGCCATGTTTGATATTGAATTGAATGAATTTTGGTTAGGACCAACAACATGTCATGCCAGTCATTTTAATAAAGTTTCAAATCAATACCACGTATGGTTTTTGAAAAGTAGACGTCACATATTTTTAAAATCTATTTTAGATGTGGCGGACTTGTTATTTCCAGCTGAACTGAATTTATGCTAGGATCAACTAGACATTAAGAGCAACATTCCTGTGAAGTTTCATGAAAATTCGTCGAGTAGTTCACAGGAGTAGTCGCCACAAGTTTTTCCTAATATAATTTCTTGTAAACAAAGATGGCCACTGGCAGCCATGTTTAACATCGAATCAAAATGATTTTTATTTTCGATAAGGACCAACATCATGTCATGCTGATCATTTCAGAAAAAGTTCCATATCAATATCAATTTAGTTTTAGCCGTGGCGGCCATCTTGAATTTCCGGTCCACTTGAAATTTTGCTAGGATCAACTAGACACCACGAGCAACATTCCTTTGAAGTTTCATGGAAATCAATCAAGTCGTTTTAGAGGTGTAGTCACTACAAGTTTTTACTATATAACTATATGTAAACAAAGATGGCCACTGGCAGCCATCTTTAACGTCAATTCAAAATGATTTTCAATAAGGACCAGCATCATGTCATGCTGATCATTTTGGAAAAGGTCAACATCACTCAGTTTTCAAGAAGTAATCACTTTGTACAGACTTGTTTCTTTAATCTATTTTTAGACCTTCACACACCTATGACGTGGAAATAAACGGGTTTCCTCAATGGAAATCAAAAAGGAAAAAAAAAAGAAAATGCTTGATTCCATTCTTATGACAAGCCATGAAAAATGCTTGATTACAGTTTTGTTGCACATGATGAGAAAAAAATTGATTTAAATTACAAAATTAACAATGAGAAAACACGATTCCAGTCATATGACAGTGAAGGAACGTTTGATACCCGTTACATTGCACACAGTGAAAAAACAATATGCAGTAATTAAGCTTTTTAAAGCACATATAAAAACATGCACATGCATCTCCATAAGCAGAATATAACTTGCCTTTTAATATTATACTTAACTTTTTGTTACTCTATTTTGTAAGCAACCAATGACACTTTAGCGGGGCATTTGTGTCTCATGAACACATTTTCTAGTGTGTTTTTTTGATTTCCATATACCTAGACTTTTCAATTCTTTACACACAATTATTGCAAAACTGCAGTAATTATTGAGTATCCTCGACCTCTTAGTTTACGCCCACTTAATAACGACAGTTGGCTACATATATCTATAAAACAGTATATATTTCATTGACATAATATGATGTTAGCTAAAACTAAGTAACCGCAACAAAAACTATCACGCCTTTGATTAAATTTTGTTTATTTTCTATCCAATAACATCTGTAAATGGATGACCTCCACTTGTTTATTTCCAGTGACCGGCATGTGTTTCCGATCACCTTATTTACTACAGTTTTTTCCCATGATGCAGTATTTTCATACGGGAAATTTTATGCAAATTTGTTAACCTAAATTCACAGTGGACGACAGCACAGAAAAAAATGCAATATCAACTATTTTAATGTTTTTAGTTTAACAGGAAGAAACAAGCCCTACTTATTTTCTATGAAAAATATGAGTACCCTCATCACCTTAAAATCTATCTTCTTCCATACTGTGGAGTCTTTAAATTATTGTCTTCTGCTGTTTTTATAACATGGCCGTCTGCTTGTCAGGAATTTAGGTCATATGCCACGTGGGAAATGTACTAACATAAAAATTACGAGATATTTTAACACAAACACCGATATTTCATCATGTTTTATGCAGGTAACCCCAGCCTTTTATATAACCCATTTACCATTTCTCATTTTACGATTAAATAAAACATGTTGATATCTTATGAAAGGCAAAGGATTAAATCATCATTGCGTTATTTTATTTTATTTTATGCAAGTCTCCTTTAAAATGCCTTAATCATAAGTTTATGAGATACATTTAAATTATGACGAGAACACCGGTAAAGAGATAAAATATCCATACAAAAAGTATCCATAGCCTTAAAAATCGGTCTTATTTGCCAGTTTTTTCTGTTGTTGTTTAGAACTATTCATTTAGCAGTCAGTCTCAAAAGTTGATGAGGAAATTTGCACAATAAACGTAAACAGACCTAATTTCCACCATCGGTCGAAATCACATGGCAGTCGAAAACAGAAGGACGATACGTTAATACCAGGATAAAAATTTATCTTATTTGATGCAACTCTTAAATATCCAAAGAGAGTGGAAGTTATGTTTGGCAATTTGACAATTACAAGAAAGTGACGGTCGTTATGTGTGACATTGTCTATTCATTGTCAATTTCTCAATACATAATGGGATTCGCTTGCATATATATATTGTTAGCTAAAAAATGTACGATCAACTGTTCAGATCAGAATTTTTGTTAGAGCTTTAATATTGCTGATTGCTTTGAATATTTACTTCCGTTAC
This sequence comes from Cyrtodaria siliqua, assembly GCA_037043455.1. NCBI lineage: Eukaryota > Metazoa > Mollusca > Bivalvia > Adapedonta > Hiatellidae > Cyrtodaria > Cyrtodaria siliqua. Next base: position 238,398 of record JAWPHD010001991.1, on the reverse strand, counting down.
CATACTGACATGGGAAAACACTGTGCAAAGCAGAGAATAGTGTACAGTACATGTTCATTGTAGTTTTTGGTAAATAGTTGGATTGCAATCCCTTTATTAAGCACCAGTATGTATACTTGATATTTTTCTTCTCTTTTCTTCTTTCGAGCAATAACCACGCCTCGGATAAACCTCATTGGCTATATGGTACCGCCAACGCTATTTGACATCTTAACGAGTGCTTGTGACGGAAGTTACGGTGAATTTATTGACTGACAACTTGTAATAATTTTTCTTTCCTTCTTCTTGGCTGTGTACACTTGAGTTGATGACGTAGTTCGCAAATAGACTTGCGTGTCTGCCAGATGATCCCATACGGGGGTTATGAAGTTGACTGACAAACGATCATCATCAGTAATATTGTTTTTTATTTAAAAAAACAACAACTCCGCATGAGTAAAAGAAATATTTATATAAATAGTGTAAGCTGTTTTCACTATTTCATCGAAAACTGCAGACTCGAGAAAAAGACACACAATAGAAATATTTTGACGGACAGGCAACTACTGCTACACATTTTTCTTAGTATTTTTTTCTACTTTATATTGAAAAATATATGATTACAATCACATGATTAAGAAGGAAAATCATTTTAATTTGAAAAAAAAAGGTTTTCCTTTTGTGAAAAGAAACCTACCGGTATCTTTGTGACTCTTTAGTTATAGCACCTCCACCGTCCCTCCTAAGGAGGTTCTAAAAACTTGACATTTTCGGACAAAATTGGAGAAATTTCATACTTACCAAAGTTAACTTGTATCTCCTTGCCATAAATAATAGGTCAGCACATAGCAAATGGACGTTTTATTCAATACATCAAAGACATATTTATAAAGAAAGTGACAGAGGTTATTATTTCCATTTATCTGTTTATTATTATGTTTCATATTAATATATTCCCTTTATTCTAGATGAACCTGGAAACTAAGCTCCACTACACTCTCTCGCAGGACTCAGACTATCATGGAGGCTAAAGGAGAGTTGTTACAACGGGTTATGTTCGCCTCCACAAGTCCTTCCTCCGCGAGTAGTTTGTCATCACTGTCCATGTTACAAATAGAACAGTGATTCACTGTCTGACTTCACAGATGGAACCTTTGATGTTGATAACAGCGTAGGTGCAATCATCGAAGTGGGTGTTGACAGTAATTCAGACATAAAAGTGCAATTACTTGGCAGCGATTATTCCAACAGCACGCTAGAAGAATATCTGACTGATAAACTTAAGTCCTAGCTCTGAGCCAGATTTAAACGTTCGGAAATATCATCACAGAGGAGGAAATCAAGGCAGAACTGCTAAATGATTATGAAAGTTACATTACGAAGGCTGAAATGTTTAGTAACATGAAGCCTGTTCCTTAGATTGAGTACTTGGCTTTGCTGGAGACCACAGGAATTGATATAGATTGGTGACAGGAATTTTTACTTCAGTCTGCATGTCAACCAGTACTCCATAGTTACATTGCATTTGCAAACGTGGTTCCTTGGTTTTCATCTCTGTCTCTTGGGGATCAGTGTAGTTTGTTAAAGACTGCACATTTTGAGCTTTTTCTTTTGTTGTCGTACAAAGGTTATGACTCTGACTTTGGTACAAATGGTATAATTGTTAGATTGACCATTTATTATATTATTTCCATGTAATATAGTTTTTGCTGTTCTCATGGTTGTTACAGGTCAAATATAAGAAAAGTGTGTAAACTGTGCAAATATCCTCGGATATATTTGAACGGCATGAAATATATCTCATGAATGGATGAATGATTGAATGTTTATGATTCTTGATTGGCTGCCATATTATCTTCAGTTGTGTGATTTTGCATGTCTGTACATAGTATATATACTGAAGCAAAGTTCTAACGCACCACCTTTTTTTATGAAAAAGTTTTTTCGTTTAATTTTTGTTTCTTTTACATACGACACAGCAATTTGATTTTTTTTTTTTTAATTTACAGTCTTTATTGACAAGATATTTGTCTCGTTCGGAATGACATTTGTTATTATTGAGATATTAAAGGTATTGTCTGCTGGTGCATTTAGCTGTTTGGTTCAGTATATAACAGTCTATATCTGCGATTATTGCATACACATTTTCAATGAAATAGGAAGCGTCCATATTCGCCCATATTGACGTGTCATATTTTCGCTTTGTAAAAGATATGTTTTGGTTAAATGACTGATGAGCACTCGGACACTTTGGCCGCAAAGGCTGTTGTAGTCGCCCTTAGCAGGCTAAGAGTTAAATATGACTGCACATTTTTGTATGATGTAGGTTATTACTACATGTATTAATAAATCAGATTTATACCGGTATGCTTTGTATGATTATGATTGGACGATTAAAAAATAAATAAATATACATAAAAACATTACAACAGCAGTTGTATTCTTATATTAACTCAACCAATAGATAAGTCTACTGAATCTCTCTTCAGGTTTAATTTGTAAAATATCCAGCCTGAGATTTTCAAAGCGGTAATTGAACGCGTGTCAGTATATATAGGCATACATACAGTATTCATATCAATACATTATTTTATATTGGCATTCTTACTAAGGCAATGTTTTTCTTTAAAAAACAAAAACATTTTTAGCTCTACTGGCCAAAGACCAGGTGATTTGGTCTGATGAGCTTATGGGATAGGGTGTTGCCCATCATCTGTGTCAAGCTTATGGATTGGGTTAATGGGGCTAAATATTTACATTTGTATGGCAACAGTTACTATGTTCCTAACAAAATAAGTCGATATTAATGACTATGACCTACTTTTTGGACTTCATTTGCATTGAAGTTTTTCATCACTGCAGACAGGCTAAGTCCATCTGACCTTCACTAAAATATGTTTGATTGTTAATATCTATGAAAACTCGGGAGAAGTTTGAAAACAAGCTTGATCAGTTTAGTAACACCAGGCTCTTGACTTATATACGTTTATACTTGCCTTGTCATCCTTATATGAGGGAATGTAAAATGTTCATATATACAAACTTTGGGCCCCCAGGGCAGGCATGTTTAACCCTGGGGACTTCTTTGAAAAAGATTGATACTATAGGCCCGGTTTGCGATCATTAATAAAGAAAAACGGTCAAAATCTGTTTCGACCTTTTATAGTAATGGTGGCAATCCTGAATTTAAGCAAGTTTGAAGAAGACTGACTTATGTGATATGTGTTTCATAAATTTATAAAACAAGAATTTCAATACCATCTTCATGAGAATATGAAGATGGTTAGGCACTTCAAAGCACTAACCCGACAAATAACGGCAAAATTATGGTACAAAACGGTTTATCCAAACTTTATACAGGTGTTGAGGTCATAAAATAATGTATATGTGCCGATTAAAAATATAGGTTTAGTCATTGGTTCTTAAAATATCCAAATTAAATATGCATAAAATAATTATGAGTTTAATCGATGCTGAAGTTTTGGGGTTTGGCCTGGCGGGTTAAAGCCGTTCATATTGTGTCTATCGAGTTTGTATTCTCAGATTATCTAAGTTATATATATAGCTTGTCAGTATGTTTAAAAACAGTGTACATGTTTTAAAATTTGGCTGTAGTTGGTGGGATATCTACTTTAAAGTTTCCTTTTTATTTAAAACACATATTTTCATACTAGAAGGGTGTTCCACGGAACACTTATGTCGCCTGCCGTGTGCTTATTTCAGGTGTTAAAGTTTATGAAAAGGGGCATAAATCTGCACTGGATAGTTCATAAGGAAGAACTGTATAAAGTTTCATGATCTCGGGTCAATATTTTGCGAACAGGTTGCAGGTTAAAGTCTTATGAAAAGGGGATAACTCTGCTGAAATTGAAGTCACAATTATTGGTCCTGGGTAACAATATTCCTTAGGTTAAGATGAAAATGTGTGTGAAGTTTCGGAACATATGTCAAATACTTTTAAAGTTATGGCCAAGGTTAGGTTGCAGGTTAAAGTGTGATGGACGACAACCAGACAAAGTGATCCCTAAGGGTCTGCCATGCTATGCAGGCAACACAAAAAGTGCCTTCTTGTTCATCCTCCTTTTTTTCAAATGTTTCTATACAATATATTTTTTAGTTTTTAGCTCCGAGATCAGCAGAGCTTATGCCGTGGTGCGGCATCCATCTGTCTGTCCGTAAAGTTTTATTTGTAGCGACTACTCCTGAAACTACTGGATGGATATTCATGAAACTTTACAGAAATGTTGCCCATGAAGTCTAGTTGATCCTAGCAAAAATTCATGTTGATGTAAAATATCCTAGCAAAAATTCATGTTGATGTAAAATCAAAGATGGCCGCCAAAGCTAAAAATAGATTTTTAAAATACAAGTTTGTAGCGACTAGATGTTGGTCCTTGTCAAAAATCGTTTTGATTCTACGTAAAACATGGCTGCCAGCGGCCATCTTTGTTTACATAGAGTTACATAGTAAAAACTTGTAGCGACTACTCCTCTGAAACTACTTGGCGGATTGATATGGGACTTTTTCTAAAATTATCAGCATGACATGATGTTGATCTGAGTCGAACATTATTTTGATTCGACGCTAAACATGGCTGCCAGTGGCCATCTTTGTTTACATAGAGTTATGTAGTAAAAACTTGTTAGGGACAACTCCTCTGAAACTACTAGACGGATGTTCATGAAATTTCACAGGAATGTTGCTCTTGATGTCTAGTTGATCCTAGAAAAATTTCAGGCTGGCCGGAAATTCAAAATGGACGCCACGGTTAAAAATAGATTTAAAATAAATAAATTTGTAGCGACTGTGTGTTGATATGGGACATTTTCTAAAATTATCAGCATGACATGATGTTGATCCTTGTCGAAATTTATTTCGATGCGACTTTAAACATGGCCGCTAGTGGCCATCTTTGTTTACATAGATTTATATACTAAAAACTTGTAGCGACTACTCCTCTGAAACTACTTTATAAAACTTCACAGTTATGTTGCTCTTGATGTCTAATTGATCCCAGAATTTTTTTAGGTCGGCCGGAAATTCAAGATGGCCGCCATGGTTAAAAATAGATTTTTAAAAAAAAGTTTGTAGCGACTACTTCTTGAAAACTGTGAGTGATATTGATATGGGACTTTTTCTAAAATGATCAGCATGACAAGATGTTGGTCCTTGTCGAAAATTATTTAGAATCAAAATTAAACCTGGGCACCAGTGGTCATCTTTGTTTGCATAGAGTTTGTATAGCAAATTTTGTAGTGACTACTCCTCTGACACTTCTAGACGGATTTTCATGAAACTTCACAGGAATGTTGCTCTTGATGTCTAGTTGATCCTAGCACAATTTCAGGTCAGCCGGAAATTCAAGATGGCCACCACGGCTAAACATAGATTTTTAAAAACAAGGATTACTTCTTAAAAACTATAAGTGATATTGATATGGGACTTTTTCTGAAATGATCAGCATGACAAGATGTTGACCCTTGTCGAAAATTATTTTGATTCAACATTAAACATGGCTGCCAGTGGCCATCTTTGTTTACCTAGAGTTATATAGTAAAAACTTCAACTTGTAGCGACTACTCCGATGAAACTACTTGACAGTTTTTATGAAGCTTTACAGGAATGCTGACCTAGCTATCAAAATCTATCGGTAGAGCTTCAAGGTCATTGACCTCTTGTTTTAGTTTCTCGTTTAAATTGCAAAATGTTGTTTTTCAAAAAGTATAATTGCCTCAGTTATTAGTACAGATAAGGGACTGAATTTGCATGAAAGAATATCAGATGAGAGAATATGAGTAATTCAGAGTTATTTCCCATCCATAAATCTGTTATTTTGAAAAGAAATAAATTGATTAAACAACTTTTTAACAGGTGGTCTCGATTTACTTACCAACTGTGCATGGAAAGATTATCGCTTTTAAGTTCGGTTAAAATATAGCAAAATTGCTGTTTGTCCCTTTAAGATCCAGGTTATTTGTGAACATCTCTATCAGGCAGAGCTGTACTACCCACTGTAACTGTACAAATATCAAAGTTTGGTTGACCTAGTGCAAATTCAAGTAGTTCCCTAGAAACAGACCTCAATGTAAAACAAGAAGGTACACATGTGAAATACAATAACCGATGGATGCTCCCAAAATAAAGGTACACATGTGAAATACAATAACCGATGGATGCTCCCCAAATAAAGGTACACATGTGAAATACAATAACCGATGGGTGCTCCCCAAATAAAGGTACACATGTAAAATACAATAACCGATAGATGCTCCCCAAATACAGGTACACGTGTGAAATACAATCGGATGCTCCCCAAATAAAGGTACACATGTGAAATACAATAACCGATGGGTGCTCCCCAAATAAAGGTACACATGTAAAATACAATCGGATGCTCCCCAAATAAAGGTACACATGTAAAATACAATAACCGATGGATGCTCCCCAAATACAGGTACACGTGAAATACAATAACCGATGGATGCTCCCCAAATAAAGGTACACATGTGAAATACAATCGGATGCTCCCAAAATAAAGGTACACATGTGAAATCCAATAACCGATGGGTGCTCCCCAAATAAAGGTACACATGTGAAATACAATCGGATGCTCCCCAAATAAAGGTACACAGGTAAAATACAATAACCGATGGATGCTCCCCAAATACAGGTACACGTGAAATACAATAACCGATGGATGCTCCCCAGATAAAGGTACACGTGAAATACAATCGAATGCTCCCCAAATAAAGGTACACATGTAAAATACAATAACCGATGGATGCTCTCCAAATACAGGTACACGTGAAATACAATAACCGATGGATGCTCCCCAAATAAAGGTACACATGTGAAATACAATCGGATGCTCCCAAAATAAAGGTACACATGTGAAATCCAATAACCGATGGGTGTTCCCAAATAAAGGTACACATGTGAAATACTATCGGATGCTCCCCAAATAAAGGTACACATGTAAAATACAATAACCGATGGATGCTCCCCAAATACAGGTACACATGTGAAATACAACAGCCGATGGATGCTCCCCAAATACGGGTACACGTGAAATACAATAACCGATGGATGCTCCCCAAATAAAGGTACACATGTGAAATACAATAACCGATGGATGCTCCCCAAATAAAGGTACACATGTGAAATACAATAACCGATGGATGCTCCCCAAATAAAGGTACACATGTGAAATACAATAACTGATGGATGCTCCCTAAATAAAGGTACACATGTAAAATACATTAACTGACGGATGCTCCCCAAATACAGGTACACATGAAATACAATAACCAATGGATGCTCCCCAAATAAAGGTACACATGTGAAATACAATAACCGATGGATGCTCCCCAAATAAAGGTACACATGTAAAATACAATAACCGATGGATGCTCCCCAAATACAGGTACACGTGAAATACAATAACCGATGGATTCTCCCCAAATAAAGGTACACATGTGAAATACAATAACCGATGGATGTTCCCCAAATAAAGGTACACATGTGAAATACAATAACCGATGATGCTCCCCAAATAAAGGTACACATGTGAAATACAATAACCGATGGATGCTCCCCAAATAAAGGTACACATGTGAAATACAATAACTGATGGATGCTCCCTAAATAAAGGTACACATGTAAAATACAATAACTGACGGATGCTCCCCAAATACAGGTACACGTGAAATACAATAACCAATGGATGCTCCCCAAATAAAGGTAGACATGTGAAATACAATAACCAATGGATGCTCCCCAAATAAAGGTACACATGTAAAATACAATAACCGATGGATGCTCCCCAAATACAGGTACACGTGAAATACAATAACCGATGGATTCTCCCCAAATAAAGGTACACATGTGAAATACAATCGGATGCTCCCCAAATACAGGTACACATGTGAAATACAATAACAGATGGATGCTCCCCAAATAAAGGTACACATGTGAAATACAATCGGATGCTCCCCAAATAAAGGTACACATGTGAAATACAATCGGATGCTCCTCAAATAAAGGTACACATGTGAAATACAATCGGATGCTCCCCAAATAAAGGTACACATGTGAAATACAATAACCGATGGATGCTCCCCAAATAAAGGTACACATGTGAAATACAATAACCGATGGATGCTCCCCAAATAAAGGTACACATGTGAAATACAATAACCAATGGATGCTCCCCAAATAAAGGTACACAAGTGAAATACAATCGGATGCTCCCCAAATAGAGGTACACATGTGAAATACAATCGGATGCTCCCCAAATAAAGGTACACGTGAAATACAATAACCGATGGATGCTCCCCAAATAAAGGTACACATGTGAAATACAATCGGATGCTCCCCAAATAAAGGTACACATGTGAAATACAATCGGATGCTCCTCAAATAAAGGTACACATGTGAAATACAATCGGATGCTCCCCAAATAAAGGTACACGTGAAATACAATAACCGATGGATGCTCCCCAAATACAGGTACACATGTGAAGTACAATAACCGATGGATGCTCCCCAAATCAAGGTACACATGTGAAATACAATAGGATGCTCCCCAAATAAAGGTACACGTGAAATACACTCGGATGCTCCCCAAATACAGGTACACATGTGAAATACAATAACCGATGGATGCTCCCCAAATAAAGGTACACATGTGAAATACAATCGGATGCTCCCCAAATAAAGGTACAAATGTGAAATACAATCGGATGCTCCCCAAATAAAGGTACACATGTGAAATACAATCGGATGGATGCTCCCCATAAAGGGGGTATGACTAGATACCGAAAAGAACGTTCAAACACTTTTGAATGGATTGTTTCCAAACCTCATATACTCATAATAAAATAAAAAATATTTGATTTTAATCAATAATAAAGAATGAACCACAATTAATATTAATTATGTATTTATGGGACATTTGGTTGTCTTTTCGGACAACTCGAGGTCAGATTTATACTAAATTAAAATTTAAACAATCAGTTTATTTATTTATTTGCTGAAATGTAACTAATGATGTAAACAAATAGTAATTTAAATCAAAATATAATATCGATTTTATAGCGTCTTTTCGGAACATTGAAATTTCTTTTCGCTAATGCAGAATCCACTAAAATATATTAACATGGAGTATAACGTTCATATTAAAAAAAAAAAAAAAAAAAAATTCTTATTACTATTCTCTTACTTAAATTTAACTTAAGGTATAAACAATATTTGATTTAAATAAGTAATAAGATTTTATAGTGTCTTTTCGGAACATTGAAATTTCTTTTCGCTAATGCAGAATCCATAGACATGTATTAACATGGAGTATAACTTTCAAATTAACAAAAATCTAATTTTTGCATTCTTATTACTATTCTTTTACTTAAATTTGACTAAAGATATCAAACATATTTGATTTAAATCAATAATAATGATTTTATAGTGTCTTTTCGGAACATTGAAAGTTCTTTTCGCTAATGCAGAATCCACAAAATATTAACATGGAGTATAACATTTTTAAAAAAAAAAATATCCAGTTTTTTTATTCTTATTACTATTCTTTTACTTAAATTTAACCAATGATATAAAAAATATTTGATTTAAAATAAATAAATAGAGTTTAATAACCAGTGTTTTTGAGATATGGGAAATATCTCACGAGGGTGAGAAATGACCCCGATATAAGAACGAGTGCGGAGATATTTTCAGTATCTCAAAAATACTGGTTATTAAACTATATATAACATAATTTAAAATGATATTTTATTAATATTTCTAATGATTCACGGCTTTTTACACCAGTTTGCACGAGAAAGCCAAGACGACGTTACGTCATCCAAGACGACGTTACATCAAACAAACATACATCATACAAACAGAACCGGAACTCTTCGTTAATTTCCCTAATCGTTATTTCCTAGTGGCGGAATCTGACGACGACGTCCGTAAAACAATCGGATTCCCGCCACTGACGGAAAAGGCCGAGCAATGTTCCATACTGGGAAATATCTCCCACTATTTCCCAGTAGAGCAAACGAGTAGATATAGCTTTCCTATACAAATCAAAGACAAATATGTAATATTAATGATTTTGCACTGTCTTTTCGGACATTTCTTTTCACGAAAAGAACGTTCTTTTCGGTATCTATAGCCTCGGTCACCCGACCCGCTTCTGATTTCTTCGTTACGCTATGCTACACGGATCCAGAACCAGGGCCTGGGGGAAAATAGGACGTTTAAAATCGCCCTCTCGTTATGGGCGATTTTGGTGAGCTTTTTAGAGATTCAACGAGACTTTCAAAAAACATGTTTTTAAGTTAATTTAATGATATTTTCTTATTTTTAACTTATGACAAGCAGCAAGTGACGTTAAACAGTTTAACTGCTGCATGAACAATTGACGTTGTACTTGTTTTTACAACATGACGTCACGCAAACGTCGACTTTATGAGCGTGAAAAAAACGCGCGTGGGCGCTTTAATTGGCCTAATCTGCCCAGACCGATATCTGCAAGTAAGACAATGTCACATACGAATGATACGGTCTGGCTGGCCGGGACTACGGTATCTAGTCATACCGGCCTCAGTTTCGCATTTCAACAATTCTTTGGGAATCAGTCAGGGTGTCAGGGAAGCTTGTCAAATTGTTTCTCAATCTCCATTCTCACCAGTCATAACAGTAATAAAGCATAGAAAAATGTTTTTAAGAAGGGATAATCATTCAATATTCGAAGTACCCCTTATTTCAGAATTTCAACGGGGCCGAATTAATTCGAAACTGATGCTAAAACTGTTGTCTGCTACCTGAGCATGTTGAGACTACAAACAAGATTATCGTAAAAATTGTGGGTAAATATTCAAGTTTTCTTGTTCATAATATCATTTTATTTGCGTTGAAGTGTATTAGTTTTGAGTTTTCACACATTTTAATTCATTTGTTCGGGATATGTGTTCAGAAGAAGTCATGAAGTGATAAATAAAGTCGGTTGATAAGGACGCTTAATGCACGGAATAGTGGGTGGGGGAAGGAGGTATGATATCGGTGTTTTGATTGACAAGCAGCTTCTGTTACACAGACTCCCTTTCTAACTGTTACTAAGCTCGCGCATTCTCCACAAAGTTATATAGCAGTATTCACTGTAGTGGTCCTAAGTCGTATTCATACAGATACCGTCTTTCTATCTGTTTTCGACCACCATGTGATTTCGACCGACGGCGGAAATTACGTATGCGCACGTTTATTATGCAAATTTCGTCATCATTTTTTATGATAATCTGCTAAATGAATAGTTCTTTAGAAACAATAACAGAAAACACTTGCAAATAAGCATTTTAATGTTTTTTAAGGCTACGGATAAATTTCCTATGGATAGTTGACCTCTTTATAAGTGTTTTCATGCATCCCATTTTAAAGCAGACTTAAACAAAATAAAATATGTTATGCTGTAGTTATGATTTAATCCTTTGCCTTCCATTAGATATCAACAAGTTTTATTTACTCGTAAAATGAGAAGTAGTAAATGGGTAATATCAAGGGCGGGGTACCTGAATAATCAGTGTTTGTGTTAAAAGCATCTACATCTATAGTATACGTTGATCTGTCAAAATATGACAATCACTCAACTGAAAAACGACTTTGCATCGCAGTTTAATTTATAATGTGAGCACAAGATAAAATAAGAGTTAAGAGAAGCAAGTACAGGATGAACTAGAATAAATAATAAAGACAATAATAGACGTAAATATTGCTATAAGGTAAATAAATACAAGAATAAATGGGTATAGGTAATAAAGAAAGATGACCAAACCTACATATAGAATCATCTGATATGAACCAATTCAGCTTCCGAGGCGGTACCAGGGACAAGTGTGTCCCCGCTAACACATCTTCACATCATCATCATCATCACTTGACTCATAGTAGATTTAGTTGAGATTCTGGTTTAAGGGCTGAAAGCTGGTAATTGTTATGTTAGTACATTTCCTACGTGACATGTGACCTAAATTCATGACAAGCAGACGGACATGTTTTCCAAACAGCAGAAGACAATCATTTTAAAGCTCCACAGGATTAAAAAAATAAAAAATTTAGGGTGATGAGGGTAGACATTTATTTATATTTTTCATAGAAAATAAGCATTTTTTTCCAGGCTGTCAGCCAGTGTGAATTTAGGTTAACAAATTTGCATAAAATTGCCCTATTAGGCTTGTGAAAATACTACATCGCGGTATAAAAGCTTAGCTATAGTAAATAAGCTGTGAGTTATATCCCTCAGGGGCCTAGTAATTTTTATGTTAGGAAGCTATCCAGCTGTTTTGCGAACTTTAGAGGTTCTACCCAGGTGCTCGCCCGTGCACGAAAATTTCCCGGAGGGACACATGGGTTTTTCACCAATATGGTAGCTGGAAAAGTCGCCATATGACCTCAGCTGTCGGTGTGACTAGAAAATCCAGTTCATTTCAATTCTCTAGTTTAGCCATTGATTTTAATTGAAATTATGACACATTTAAACACCTAGTGTGTGAACTGTTCGTAATGTCTGACTGTGCTATTCAAGCATTGTCGTTAACCATGCATGACCAGATGATAACAATTTAAATATCAAGTTGTAACTTATATAGAAATGTCTACCAAGAGAAGATGTCTTTGAAATTGGTTTATAAATTTGGCATGTGACGAGGAAGGAAAGCTCAAGGTGCCTCAAAATGACATTAAATTTATTAATATAAAGCAAGTTGTGGCAAATTAAAACATTGTTACGCAAAGGAAGTGTTGTTTTTTTCACAAGTACCATATTTTCTATTTTAGCATTAATACCATGACGTCTCACGATGATGATAAAACGATTGATTTCAAGAAATTGGAGAAAGAACTCTATGTGGCTGTGGAGGCCGATGCGAAATATTGGAGGGAAAATGATGCAAAATTTAGAGCAGTTCATCAAAGAGTCGCCACGTACGATGAGTTTCAGTAAGTACTAGAAATCATTACGTTTTACAATATGCTTTACCTGGGAATCCCAAACGACACTACTAAATTAATATTCCATGATCATTCCTTAGCCTTGCCTATCAGAATGGTGGTGGTGAAGGTAAAACGGGTAGTTCTGTGTATCGGAATGGTGGTGGTGAAGGTAAAACGGGCAGTTCTGTGTGTCAGAATGGTGGTGGTGAAGGTAAAATGGGCAGTTCTGTGTGTCAAAATGGTGGTGGTGAAGGTAAAACGGGCAGTTCTGCGTGTCAGAATGGTGGTGGTGGTGAAGGTAAAACTGGCAGTTCTGTGTGTCAGAATGGTGGTGGTGAAGGTAAAACGGGCAGTTCTGTGTGTCAGAATGGTGGTGAAGGTAAAACGGGTGGTTCTGTGTGTCAGAATGGTGGTGGCAGTGAAGGTAAAACGGGCCGTTCTGTGTGTCAGAATGGTGGTGATGAAGGTAAAACGGGCAGTTCTGTGCGTCAGAATGGTGGTGGTGGTGAAGGTAAAACGGGCCGTTCTGTGTGTCAGAATGGTGGTGGTGAAGGTAAAATGGGCTGTTCCGTGTGTCAAAATGGTGGTGGCAAATGTAAAACGGCAGTTCTGTGTGTCAGAATGGTGGTGGCGAATGAAAAACTGGCAGTTCTGTGTGTCAGAATGGTGGTGGTGAAGGTAAAATGGGCAGTTCTGTGTGTCAGAATGGTGGTTGTGCCGGTAAAACGGGCAGTTCTGTGTATCAGAATGGTGGTGGCGAATGTAAAACTGGCAGTTCTGTGTGTCAGAATGGTGGTGGTGAAGGTAAAACAGGCAGTTCTGTGTATCAGAATCTATCCTCCGAGTACAGAACCATAAAACTGTGTTTGATACTAAGAGATGACATGGGTTATTAATATTACTTCTTAAGTTAAAAAAAGAAATACATTATTTTCAGCGATGTCATCCCCACTCCCCCCCACCTACACACACCTTTTTTGAATGGTACAGGTACCCGTACAATTGGGAAAATTTACATTGTTTCCATGTATACATTATCTTGTAGTATTTCATTATGCATCGCTCACCTAAAAGAATATATTTATACCCCCACTTTCACAAAGTGAAGTGGGGGCTATATATAGGAATCACGTTGTCCCCAACATCCCGTCACACTTTTTTGTCCAGTCGCGCAACACATTTTTTATACTTGCATATATCTCAAACACTTTTGAATAGATTGTTCCCAAACCTCATACATGTATACTCATAACAACTGATGACCTTATGTCCCTCTACATCCCCCATCATTGATTGCCTAATTTATTAAAGAATTATGGCCCTTTGTTTGACTTAGAATTTTCCACTTTAATATTGTATAATGAATGACCTGTTAACATATTTTTTCCTAAACATTTTCAAATTGATTGTTCCCAAACTTCATGTACACATAACAACTGATGAACTTATGTCCCTCTACATTCGCCCATCATTGATTGCCTAATTTATTACAGAATTATGGCCCTTTGTTTGACTTCGAAATTTCCACTGTAATATTGTATAATGACCTGTTAAAACATTTTTTCTCAAACATTTTCGAATTGATTGTTCCCAAACTTCATTTACACGTAACAACTGATTACCTTATGTCCTTCTAAATCACAAATTGTTAATGCCTTACAGAATCATTGCCCTTTATTTGACTTAGAGCTTTACACTCCATAATGAATTTACTATTCTTGATTTTGCTCATCAATGGCTAGAGCAAAAAAGTGGGGATATTCATCACCTTCAGTGACAGTTCTAGTTACCCACTTCCTCTGTTTAAATTTTCACTTTAAGTGTTTTTCAGTATCACTTAAAGGAAGAAAACACTGATTTTCTTAAGCTCTACTGTAGGGCTTATGTCATGGTCTTTACCAAACTTTACCAGATTGTTAATATTAATGAAAGCTTGGATAAGGGAACACCGGAGTTATGTCCCTTGAATTAACGAAAATTGTTGTATTTTGTCTTGTCTGCACTCTAGTGCCATTATGCTTTCTATCTTTACCAAACTTACAAAGATTGTTAATATCAATGAAAGCTCGAACAAGTTCGAAAACCCGCCAGATCGGATCAGTAACACCATAGCTATGGCCCTTGTTTTACTGAAAAATGCCATTTTCTTCCTTGTGACAACTCTAGCACCTTCATTTATTATTTGATCTTTACCAAACTTGCACAGATTGTTAATATTAATGAAAGCTCGCATAAATTCGAAAACCAGCGAGATCGGACTACATGTAGTAACACCAAAGTTATGGCCCTTGATTTAGTTTGAAATGCTGTATTTTGCCTGGTTAAGACGATATAGCCTTCATTTGGCCTGATTTTGCAGGGATGATCAGTATCAAGCCTAGTTGTGCATATCATCACCCTGTTCCGTCTGTAAGATTTTTGGCAGAGTTATGGCCCTTTATAGGTTTTAAACTTTTCCATACTAGTTCTCCTGAGCCCCTGGCCATATTTCAGCGAAACTTGACAAGGTTGAACAGTATCAAGCCTAGTTGTGCATACCATCGCTGTATTTCAGTTGAATGATTTTTGGCAGAGTTATGGCCCTTTAAAGGTTTTAATATACAAACTTTGTCATTCTCCTCTGAACTCATGGCCGGATATCAGCGAAAAGTTTTAGGAATGATCAGTACAAGGCCTAGTTGTGCATATCATCACCGTTTATAGGGCCAATCCGGGTAATTTCGGACATGTTTTGCTATACGGTCAAATCCCGTGTTAATGCTCGGACTACTGTAGTTTCTGCATATCCATTCTGGCACTTTTGGATTCTATAGAATCTTCCTCGGACTTTATCGTATGGTTTAAATTGATAGAGCTGTCTGAGATATTGAAATAACAAGAAGTAATACCATACTGTCGCACCGGGATATTTCGGACGAAGAAGGGCATAATTCGGACATGTATCGGGAAAATTCGGCCGATTAAAATACGCAGGGGAAATTCGGACAATAATTTGTTTTTAAAAATTGTCTCCAAGCATACATTATAAAAGATACCGTTATAATGTATGTTTCTTACTACAAACTGTACTAATTGATTCATAAACAAACACTTGTACTGAAACAAAACATTAGCGAGTCCAATATAGGTGGCTTTAAAGTAGAATATCGCTTAAGCCGGTGCTAGGGGGCGTGAGAAGTGTTGCTTCTTTCATTACTTCTCATGAACAGACTCAATAAAACCGAGTCTGCTGCTTTATTCTCTGAATTGTGTTTGTTGCTCTCAAAGGATCACCTTTATCAGTATTTATTAAGATAAAATGAAGATTTATACATGTATGCCCAGCAAGAGTTGAATTTTTCTGCTATTCATTTAATTGCTAAATTAAGGAACGATTACTTAAGTAACGCAAAAAGCAGGCACCTAGAATGACTCATATAAACGTATAATCTAATGTTGGTAAAACTTGTTACCCAACCCATTTATCATTTATATTTCCATTGTAGTTGATTGATATTACTTTGTATGTTATTATTGGCAATAAATGTGTTTAAATAAACCAGAATGGAAGACAAAAATTCTACTCATGACTTTCTGCATTTATTCTCGATATTTCGTGAAATTAGAATTTGTAATTGCGGTTGATATCTACATTCAGTTATTACGGATCTCATCTGTAAAATAATTCAAGACATTTTGATCGTCTTCAATAACACATTTCATAATATACTTTGCTAAAAAGACATGGCTACTTGGTGTAATACAATCGCTGTTTGGGGTCTCTTCCTTCTCTTCCTGTTCCCATCTTTCAAGTATGTCAACCACTACGTTTCTTACACGTATATTTTTAGCAACTAAAGTTTTGATGAATAAATGTAAGTGATAAAGAAGGCAGTGATCAAAACACCATTCGTGCTTATATAAATTGTCTAGCATTTTGATTGTTATTAGGCCTAATGTAGATATGTTTCCTTCCTACTGAATCAAACCTGTCTTCTGAAGAGCACGTGGACAGTATTTGATCTGGTATTCATTTCTACAAACATAATTATGAAGAAAATCTTAGCTGAATGCTTAAAGTAGTCCCTACAAAAGCGAATACATTTTCAGTCATAACCTTTTCATATAATTTAAACACAAGTATAAACATCGGCTACATTTCTAAGTAAAGTAGTAGGCTATCTTTAAAACGTAATTATTACTGTCCGAGATTTTCCGACCTCTATAAACAGTAGGTAAAATTCGGACATGTTATGTTTTCAAATATTTCGACAAAACCCCTGCAATAAGTTTACAAAACTTATAAACTAGTGACAGAAGAATACTTTAATACCAAAAAACAAACATTTTCATTCCAATAAGCTATCATGTAATACCTGTGTGAAATGGTGAATTTTCATTTTAAATTTTGCCGCGTTTGAAAGATGGTTGTGAAGGTGAAAGGAATTTGAGGTCGTTCCCAGAATGCATTGTTTCCAGTGCCTGGGAAAATCAAGACGTCTGATGCTATTTTTAGTCTCGTTTCTTAAATGTACCTAAAGGAGTTTCAAACACCGGAACAAGTAATCAGGGAGGTATATAGCGAAAAGCCAAATAAAATGACAGGTGTCCGAAATATCCCGAATGTCCGAAATTTGGCGGATCGACCCTATGGTTGAAAGTTTTTTGGTGGAATTATGCCACTTTAAAGGTTTTAGTACACAAACTTTGTCCGGACTAGTTCTCCTGAACCCCTGGCCGGATTTCAACGAAATTGTGCAGGTATGATCAGTACCAAGCCTAGTTGCGCATATCTTTGGCGTGGTCCAGTTGAATGATTTTTGACAGAGTTATGGCCCCTTATACACATATTTTATCCGGACTAGTTTTCCTGAACTCCTTTAAATGAAACTTGGCAGTAATGATCAGTACCAAGCCTAGTTGCGCATATCAATGTTGTGTTCCTCACCACAGACTCCATATAGCCAGTAGAGCGATACAGGCCCTCTTGGGCCTCTTGTTTTTGGTAAACAACACTTCCCCACTTGAGGCTCTTACTTTCTCAATATTGTTATGTTATTGATACATTTATAGAAAAAAGTATTATCTAAATGTACCTATTTCACCTTTATCTGTACATGTATATAAAAAAAACTAGAGAGCTAGCATGCTTGGCATGGATTTGCTTTTGCAATTTCTGCCTCTATCACTGCTGACAACTAATTGATTTTCATGTTTGTTACTTCAGGGATATCGTAAAAGCTTCTCACTTAAAGCCGCTGGAGAAAGACGATCGTCTAACCAACATCAAGTTTGTTCAACCTTGGAATGTAGCCGCGAAAACGAAGGAGACTGAAACCGATGTTAAGAAAGAGGGAGAAGACATTCCAAAGGCAATTTTTTTATTTAGATTTTTTACTATTAATTGAACAGGTTATGTCTACAAAAGTGATTTTTCTAAACTGTTAATATATTAGGGCTAACAGTATTGAAATTTGCAATAAATGGACAGTAGTATATCGATCGTTTAATGGTTGCCAAATGTGTTAAATGGCACCATCTGAGCAGAGCTTTAAACATGATTTGAGACCATTTAAAGTTAGAACTACTATCCTGGTTTAATAACCCATTTACAACTAATTTCATTGTTTTCAACAGTTTTACTATCAGTCTCACTTTAGTTTGAATGTCGTCACGTTTTTAATAGTTCAAAGTCAAAGACTTCTTTTCATTTATTTAATATACTATTATTTAATAGCTGCTTAATTTTGCATACCGGTAATAGATTGTCAGGGTTAGACACTAACGTTTTATGACTACTAGCCTACAGGGCTAGTGCCTTCTTATTTTTACTAGCCCTTCTTAAAACCAACTAGTCCTCCTTTTACTATTTTGCGGCAAAATAAAAAGATACCAAAATATCATGGCTTGGCAGCTCCATGGATAAGGCCTCCAGGCTTTGGAGCTATAGACAGACATCTGACCAGCGTGGGTTCTCTCCCTCGCAAAGGCATGTCTGAGTAGAAACTTCATAATCCGGCTCTATCTATAGCTGAGGTTGCATTTCCTTTGTGACTAGGTAATAGTCAAATTTATTTATAGGCCACGGCCATTATACCTTTCTTTGCAGCGGCCTGCATAAGGCATTTTCTGCAATCAAATTTCTTTTAAAGTCATGCCGACTGGGAACTGTGAAAAGGGCTCTGTAGGCACTTACACGATGGCAAAAATACACACGAATGTGTTTATTTGAATCATGTTGTTTTTTGCGGATGACACTTTTCCTATTCTGTTTTTCGTTTGTTTTGATGGGGACAGTGTTCCGTATTTAAATATCGCCACATGTTTGTTTACAATGTGAAGGACATCATGTCAATAAAATGCTTAGAAATTAATACAGTGATAGAAATGCTAGCGTCTCTACAGAAAAAGATGTGGGGATATGTATAAAACGCGGGTTATTTTTCAGCATTTTGCTCCATCAAAGAAAAAAGTGCCAATCAGTGATGAGTAATTTGACACACCTACACATTCGCAGGTGCTTGTCTTGGTCTATATCATAGCCTACTTTACATTACGATATTGAAGAGTTTGAATAGAGAAAATTTGAAATGATTTGGCAATTTTCAGCATCAGGATCATATAAGATCATTTAAAATCGACATTTAAATAATAAAAAAAACTAGCCCATCGGGCTTGTCAACTGTGATTTTTTACTAGTCCTTCTCGAAAGTGACTTGCCTCGGGCTAGCGGGCTAGCGGGCTAGCGTTAGTGTCGAACCCTGATTGTAGGATCCAAGTTACTTATAATTGTTGTTACCCAAGATTGAATGTGTAATACTGCAGGTTGGATACATTGAAACTTTCTTTAGGTCTTGTTTCCTGCACTTGTTTAAATTAAACAAATAGATTAGGCCATAATAAATTAATTGCTAGTTTTTCATCCAAATTTATTTCAAAATAGGGGGGAGGTGAATTTTTTATTATTTATTTTATACGACAAATGGAAAATGGCTTCGGCACAAGGCAAAATAGTAAAACATACTACTGAGTACTTCCAAGATTGAAAACACATTTTTAATAGTGTTTCATACTTTCAGCAATTTTTATTATTAATTTCTGTTGTTGTTTTTTAAAAAAATTGTTTTGTTTTTTAAATGATTTTTTTTTAATTGAATTTAGGTTTTAAGGTGCACCAACACATGAAAGGTTATATGGCGCCTAACAGGAATGAACATGCCAGGCTCATCCTCCATGTACATCGAGATAAAATATGGAGAACGGGCCTAGAACCTTCTCACCCTGAACTGCAGAGTTGCTGTAAATTCTATTGTTCCACGTTATAGTTTTTCTGCCACTGCTCTAATGATATTTTTTCATTGAGATGTCGAAATTTCACGGATGTTTGACTTCTGAAGAGACGAAATTCTGTGAGTTTTGGTCTCTTAGAGTGAGTCCTCAATGTCACTTGTATGATTTAGTAATTCAGGATCATTTTGACTTTAACCCTTAGCCCGCTAAGGGCGACTACAATATCCTTTGCATCCATTGTAAACCTAGATTAGCCTGCGAGTAACTCGCTGGCTCACTGTGATCAGGGTTTACAATGGACGCCTGGTCATCAGTCATTTCTCCAAAACTCCCCTATGTAACATAAAGAAAGGCCAGTCCTTTATACATTTATAGTGGGCTAAGGGTTAAACCTGCATGCATATAACTGGATAAATTAAAATACAATTTGGATTTTTCAGTTTATTTTTGTTATTCTTCAATACTAGCTTCAAATAATATAATCAGCTGTTAGTAAAATGCAAATATGCAAGTTATGTAGAAAATCTAAGCACACGTTTTAACAAATCAAGATAGTAGTGTGACCATATGTTTAATACCTATAGACAAATACTAGAGCATTACCTTTTTATAGTGAATCACATTTTGAGAAAATTTCACAAGCATGGTGAGGAACTTGTTTAGCTGTTGTTTTTTCAAACTGTGTAATGTGTTCACATTAATGTGAGGCAACAGTGACCCTGTGTTACCCAGGGCCTGCTTTTAAGAAAAAAATATTTCTTTAACTTTTGTATCTTGATTCCGTAGTCCTATTTTATTTTTTTTATTTTTTTTCATTTTTCATTAATTATTTAAAATATAAAAGTTTTGTAATAATCTAATTTATTTTTGTTTTGAATGGAGAGGAAAGCGTGTTCTGATAATGTATTTTAGATGCCCTACCATGTGTTCCCATACTGTATGGATCCACGGGTTCTACAGTTTCTACCACAATTGACAACCATGATAACTAGGGTATCAAGTCATTTCTAAATGTTTGTAGTTTAAATCATTTCGTAATCAATGTAAGTCTATGGCTAAAGCAAATTCTACCTGTATTTTGCAGGGACAACCGACATCCGGTCAGGCGTTCATCAGAGAATGGCGCAGATTCAACAAAGACACTGCGCAACAGTACAACTATCTACTGGAATTAGGTGGTGAACGACTCGGGGCTATCTTTAAACAGGAGATCGGTTTCGGACTTCTTGGCGACTTTGCAAAATGTTTAAATTGTGAATTTCAGGAAAAGGACCGTAACTCTATATTTGTTACTTTGGAACGGCTCAGCAAAACAAACAGATTTTCACTGACTGTGCAGTTCTTAAGTTCTAAAGAGAAAGAAGACATAAACAGTCTGTTCACAAAATTAAGGAATTCACTGGAAACAAATGAAAGTGGAGAAAACATTTCGGAGGAACTTGAACAATTGAAAAAATTAGAAAATACATATGAAATAAAGAAATGATACCATATACTGAAATAATCACTACAATCAATAATTAGATGGCTGGACCTGCTTAACAGTGGCCTCAGTGGCCATTTTAAAAGTAGGTTATTTTAAAGTGATGCATTATAAACGGACAGCAGTTATTGAACATTATCAACATTGGTTGCTTTGAAAAGGAGCAACAGTCTGAATCTCACAGAAGCTGAAATAAACTGGAGTTATTAAAGATTTGCACAATTCTGAGAGGCTTCAGTAGCTGAGTGTATAAGACCTTATGCTTTAGAGCTACAGAACTCTGACCCATGTAAGCTGCCCCCTGGGGGAGGCACGTCTAATGGGAAACTTCATCCTTCATCTCATCTGCTGTCTCAGTTTACATGTAACCTCAGAGAAAAATCTCCATGGAATGTGATAATTGTATATAAAGTCTGCATAACAATTGTTTTATGTGTGTTAACTATTGTGTACTTTATCGAATAGTAGAAAAATGAAATTCTGACTCGTTTCAGTTAAAGCCATAGTTGAAAGATTCCAGACAGACAAAAATTGTGAAAAATAAAATGAAGTTAATATTATTGACTTCAGGATAACCGTTATTTGTGAAAGCTACATTGGCATGGTAGACAGTAGCGATCCCTTCCATTCTTGTCCTTGTCATGAGATCGTGCTACAAGTCATTTTACCAATGTGTCTCCTTTAATCAAGGCCATAAACTTGCTAAAAGAAAACAACACACACAAGCAAATAGAACGGAGTAAAAATATCAGATATTATACTATACCATGGAATCGTTTTATTTCGTGGGCATTAAATTTCAAGGTTCTTTCCAAAAAGACAATTTTGAGGGGACGTAAATTCACGCATTTCTGGTTTAAACTCTACTGGCCAAAGGCCAGGCGAGCTTATGCGATCACTTTTCGTCCGTCGTCCGTCTGTCTGTTAGCAATTTTATAAAATTGACATCTCCTCTGAAACCTCTTGAAGGATTTTGATGAAATCATCATCACAATGTTACTTGGGAGGGCCCCTCTCAGATTTGTGTTTTTCATGGCCGCCAGTCATCCAAGATGACCACCATAGCTAAAACTAGGTCAAATTTAAGGAAATTTCAAACGACATCTCCTCCGAAACCATTTATTCCATTATTGTGATATACCATAATATAAACATGTTGCTTGGGTTGGCCTCTTTCAAGTTTGTGTTTTTCGTTATCGTCGAATAATCAAAATGGCCGCCATGGCGACTCAAAGTTTACATAGAGTTATATAGAAAAAGGCTAAAAATGACATCTTTTTTGAACCTGCTTGAAGGATTTTGATGAAACTTCATTACAATGATCTTTAGGATAGTCCTCCTCAGATTTTTGTTTTTCGCGGCCGGCAGTCATCCAAGATGGTCACCATGGCTAAAATTAGGTCAAATTTAAGGAAATTTCAAACAACATCTCCTCCGAAACCACTTATTCCATTCTTGTGAAATATCATAAACATGTTCTTATTCTGGTAATCGGTCATGCGTACGATGCACATTTGACTTGTTACTCAGTTCATTGAAAAAATACCAAATTGTTTTTTTATTGTTTTCAAAACACAATTATTTTTTTTGTGTTCTGTCCGCTTCTAATATGTTCTTGTTGATAAAATATGACAAATAATTTCCGAGTTCAATTCCTTGAGAACCCACCCAGTTAGCATAGAAATAATACTAAGTACTCGGTAATTGATAACAAACGTTAATATCAGTCTTGAACGATTTACTAGTACACAACTGCGAACGTAAATATCGGTATACTGGCTTTGAAAGTTTATCGGAGGCCCCAGGTTCAATCCTCCGTGGTGCCACTGAGTTCCGTCGGTGTGTTCTTGGGCCAGACATTTTCCCTTAGCCTCATCCGTCGGATGGGGACGTAAACCAGGCGGTCCCGTGTATCGGTCTATCCTCCGAGCACGTGAAAGAACCATAGGAATCTATTCGATAATAAGAGTAGGGCAGGTTCCCGGATTCCTATGTATCCTTACCCTCTCTCTGGGGCGGCTCTAAATAACCTATACTGTGTTGATGAGCCGTTAAACAACATTCAATTCATTCAATTGAAAGTTCATCAAAATAAATGTTTAATCAATACATAAGCTTTTTTTCTGAAAACATACAACCTGGTTCAATAGTTATTGACTAAATGGTGAGATCCCAGAAATTGAATCCCCCAAGAAAATTAATGATTTCACAGTATGCATTGGAGATCTTTTTAGAAGCAACATAATCAGTTTGTTTTGTTAAATACAGAGGGAAGCATACATATGCCGAAACTAAAAAATAATCAGTATTTTACTTTTGTTCTGGTCCCTTTTCTTATAATATGTACAAATATCCTGTAAAAAAAGTGAGAAATAAAATATGTTTAACCACAAGTTTTTAGCTCTACTGGTCAAGGGCCAGCAGAGCTTATGGGATGGTGTGTTGTCCGTCTTGCGTCGTCCGTCGTCTGTCCGTTAACTTTTCTTCAAACGACTTCTCCTCAGAAACCGCTTGGCTAATTTTGACCAAACTTCACGTGGATAATCCTTAGATGAATGCTTTTTAGATTTGTTAAAATTAGGTCAGCGCTACATCCAAGATGGCTGCCATTACCATATATGGTCGAAACCTTAAAAAATCTTCTTCTCCAGAACCGCTCGACAGATTTCAACAGTTTTTCTTTTAAAATGATCGTCAACGCCTAGACTATCAAGTTTGTTCAAATAAAGTCCCCGGGGTCAAAAATGGCCGTGCCTCGGGGGTCCAAAGTTTGTATATTGAGGTTTTGCATGTTTTTCATATAGACATATAGGAAAAAAGTTTAAAAAATCTTCTTCTCTGAAACCACAAGGCACAGAGCTCTCATGTATTACATCTAGCATCAGCTTATGGTCCTCTACTAAGTTTGTTTAAATGGTGACCCTGGGTTCAAATTTGTCCCCACTCCGAGGGTCACAATTTTACATAGACTTATATAGGATTTTTTTTTTTTAAATCTTCTTCTTGGAAACTACAAGAGCCAGAGGTTTGATATTTTACAATTATTATAAGCTTATGGTCCTTTACCAAGTTTGTTCAAATGGTGACCCTGGGGTCACATTTGGCCCCGCCTCAAGGGTCACATGTTTTACATAGACATGTATAGGGAAAAACTTAAAAAATCTTCTTCTCCGAAACTGCAAGAGCCAGAGGTTTAATATTTTGCTGTTGCTATAAGCTGATGGTCCTTTACCAATTTTGATCAAATGCTGACCCTGGGGTCACATCTGGCCCCGCCCCAGGGGTCACAGTTTTACATCAATGCTTGTTTTAAATTTTTTAATTTCTTAAAAAAAAAATTATTAATTTTTTTTTTTTGATTATTTATTTTTTGATTATTTATTTTTTTAATTTCTTTGGAATCTTTTTTTTATTTATTTATTTTTTTAATTTTTTTTTAATTTTTATTTTTATTTTTATTATCTCTACTGGCCAACTTGGAAAACCAGCCAGATCGGACCAGTAATGACAGAGTTACTGCTTTTGATATCGTTAAAAATGCTATATTTTGCCTCTTTAAGACGATAGTCACTCGCTTCATTGATGTCATAAGAGCCATATTAGCCAGTAGAGCGTCCACAGGCCCTCTTGGGCCTCTTGTTTCAAATAGCTTTTCTGACTGCTCATTATGTCCCTTTGGATCTTACACAATGATCCACTTTATTGTTAAGACGTCTAAAAGTCGAGTAACACGCCTGAAAACTCGTTTGTAATTAATAGTTTTCCTCGGTATTGTTGTTTTGTTTACTACCCCTTTCCCACAGTCCGTAATACGAAATTGCAAATGACCTTGTGAATTAACAAGAGTCTGTTGAGCGAGACAGTCTGGTGGTCTTCTTTGAGCGAGACAGTCTGGTGGTCTTCTTTGAGCGAGACAGTCTGGTGGTCTTCTTTGAGCGAGACAGTCTGGTGGTCTTCTTTAGACTATTTTGATCAAGCATAAATATATCTATATTTCATAGAGCTACCACCAACTTGAGGCAAGTTTGAATTTTAAGCAACAAAATAGAAAACAGGAGGCACAAGAGGTCCTGTATCACTCTACTGGCTATATGGAGTCCCTGGTGGGGATATACGCAACTAGGCTTGGTACTGATCATGCCTGCCAAGTTTCACTGAAATCCAGTCAGGGGTTTGTGAAAACTAGTCTGGATAAAGTTTGTGTACTAAAACCTTTAAAGTCCCATAACTCTGCCAAATATCATTCAACCGTAACACAATGATGATAATTATGCACAACTAGGCCTGCTACTGATCATCCATAAAAAATTTCGCTAAAATCCGGCCATGAGTCTAATCTTGACAAAGTTTGTATATTAAAACCTTTGAAGGGTCATAACTGCCAAAAATCATTCAACTGGAACATGGCGATGATATGCACAACTAGGCTTGATACTGATCAACTTTCAAATGCCAAGTTTTGCTGAAATCTGGCCAGGGGTTCAGGAGAACTAGTCCAGACAAAGTTTGTGTATTAAAACCTATAAAGGGAAATAACTCCACCAAAAATCGTACAGCTGGAACACAGTGATGATTTGCACAACTAGGCTTGGTACTAATTCGGCCAGGGGTTCAGGAGAAATAGTCAGGACAAAGTTTGTGTACTAAAACCTTCAAAGAGCCATAACTCTGCCCAATAATTCAACCGGAGTATGGTGACGATTTGCACAACTAGACTTGATACTGATCAACCCTGCAAACTTTCGTTGAAATCTGGCCAAATGAAGGCCCTATAGTTTTAACGAGGCAAAATACAGTGTTTTTTAACTAAATCAAGGGCCATAACTCTGGTATTACTAATCCAATTTGGCTGGTTGTCGAACTTCTCCAAGCTTTCATTGATATTAACAACTGGTAAAGTTTGATTGAAAATTAAAGCCCTATTATCTTAACAAGGCAACATACAGCATTTTTAACTAAATCAAGGGCCATAACTCTGGTGTTTCTAGTCCGACCTAGCTGGGTTTTCGAACTTGTCCGAGCTTTCGTTGATATTAACAATCTTTGCAAGTTTGGTAAATATCAAATAATAAATGAAGGTGTGAGAGTGGTCACAATGCAAAAATTACATTAGAATTCACTAGACAGAATAATGGCATTTTTCAGCAAATCAAGGGCCATAACTCCGATGTTACTGATCCGATCTGGCTTGTTTCGGAGCTTTTACTGATATAGTTTGGTAAAGATCAAATAATAAATGAAGGTGCTCTGGTGTTACTAATCTGATCTGTCAATGTATACTTATCTGACAGTGTTTGTACTCTACCTGTTTACTTGTTACGGTAAATTCCAATTTTGAAAAAAAAATCCTTTTAACTTTTACACCCGGGCATTTTGTTATTAGTCCCCTACTGGTGTTTCACATCTGTGAAATCCAAAAGGCTGCCACATCTAACTAGAAGAGTGTTCCACCTGCCATGTGCTAGGTCAGGTTGCAGGCTAAAGTTTTATGAAAAAGGGCATTACTCTGCCAATATGAGAGTCAGAGTTATTGAACATGTGCAACAACATTCTGTGGGGTAAAATGTGTGTGAAGATTTAAGAACATAGATTCAATGCTTTTCAAGACATGGCCAAGGTCAGGTTGCAGGTTAAAGTGTGACGGACGAACGACGGATGTCTGTCCGTCCGGTAAATTTTACCTTACAACTGATTGTGGCTAATAACTTTCAAAGTATAAGGTCTACAACTATGAAACTCTGTAAAACATCTTCAGCATGATCCAATGAATTCATCTGATAAAGACCCATAACTCGATGGTTTATATTTTATTGAATTATTCACCTTTGAAGAAGGTTTAACGTAGAACTTAACCTTGCATTTTACAAGCGATTGTGGCAAATAACTTTCAGTGTTAGGTGTACAGCAATGAAACTTTGCACACATCTTCAACATGATTCAATGAAGACATCTTATAAAGGCCCATAACTCTCATATTTTGTGAATTATTCCCTTTGAAAAAGGTTTAACCTGAAACTTAACCTTCCCAACGACTGGCATATATGCCTCGCTAGGCAGTACTCTTGGCTATTTGGCAGGGCAATGGGTTTGTGCAGTTCAAGGTCAGGGTGCAGTGGTTTGGCTGCGGCTTGAACACACAACCTCCTAGTGGTTACATCAACTGACAGTCAGAGATCTCAATCATGCGCACTCAACAACCTCCTGGTGGTTACAGCGACTGACAGTCAAACAGAATTTCAATCATGCGCACTCAACAAGGTGTCTTCACCTCATTTTCTAGCACATTTTTAGGCTATGTATGCTGGCCGATATTTTGAGAGGGCAGACCACCTATTTTTTCCTGGTTTTATTCTTACTTTTAAAAATCACTTTTTCTTCTTCAATCTTTTAACATTATAACACTATCATACTTTTGTCTCACTCTCACTTGATTTTAAAACTATTTTATCTTTCTTTTAACTACTCACACTGCACAGACGCGCACCTGCACATAATCCCCGTGAGGGGGTGCTGCAGTATCAATAGATAGATAGATAGATAGGTAGAACCAGTATTGCACACCTCCCGCCTTCCGTAAGAATCAAAATTTTCTCACAAGTCGAGCTTTCATTGAGATTCCAACCTACAGCGGTGAGAGTCTAGGTTTCAAACTCAGTGTGTTGAGCCTCTCGACCACGGATGTGCTCGGAATTATGCAGGTAATCATGCTATCATCACGACTGTCGAAACTATCAATATTATTCAGTGCTGTTTATGATGTGTTGTATATATTTCAGCCATGTTGTCTAGTTGTTTTGAGGGCTTGCTTGGCCAGTGACAACCCGGGTCTAAACCTCACCGGCACCACTCAGTTTAATTGGTGTCTTATTGGACAAGACACTTTCTACTTCACTTTGACCCCCCATAATGAGACGTGCTTGCTTTATCAGTCATGGGTGTATGAGTATGTTAAACAACCATAGGAATCTATTTGTTAGTAAGAATGTCAGGTTCCTCGATTCCTATATATATTTCAGCCATGTTTACTAGTTGTTTTGAGGTCTTGCTGTGAATAGCACAATGGACTTGAAACCGGAAAATCCGGGTCCAAACCTCACTGGCACCACTCAATTTAGTTGCTGTCTTCTTGGGCAAGACACTTTCCCTAGCTTTGTCTGCGGATGCGGGCGTGTGAGCATGTTGAAGAACCATAGGTATCTATTTGTTAGTACGAAGATGTCGGGTTCCAGGATTGTTATATGAATCCTTCCCCTCTCCCTAAAATGGCTCTAAATAACCAATAATGTGTTGATGCCATTAAAACAACATTCAATTCTAGTTGTTATGGTTACATAAATAAAAAGACACAAACTATATTTGTATTACAAAACTATATTATGCTTTATCTAAATGCTAGTAATAAAGACAAAATGTAAAGAAATAAATGATCTGATATATACAAAAACTCTTTCATATTCAATAAAGATAAAATGTTTGTAAAAACAGTTTGATTGTAAACATGTACATGCATGATTAAAATTACAATTTGTAAGTGGATCCAAGCTTTTCTAATGTAAAAAGCCTTTTCGTTTTATTATTTGATAGCTGCCTTTTAACATATTTAACAAAGCTTTATAAAATATATATCAAATGTATTAAAAAGGCTTTGAATACGTCACAGAAGGCATACAGCATGAATATCTTAGGACATTTAAAGGCAGAATATGCTTATTAAAACATGAACTGAAACAGCTGACGAAACATTCGGAAGTGTTACAACTTAGAGAATTACGCTAACAAATCAACTAAATAAAATTAAACTGTACACGCTATGCCGAATAAATATTTGTGTAGTAATTACGATGCTAATCTGACACAGGAAGTGTGCAGATCCAAATGGTTTACTTATAGCACAGATATTGTACATATATGTAAACACAAGAGTTAACAAGAAATGTCACAGTAAGTTATTTAAAAATCCGTCCAATATTGTCCGAGTTATGAAGCGGACACGATTGTACACGCGAACGGACAGACAGTGCGACTACTATATGCCACCCTTCTGTCTGCGTTTTTAATGCAAATTTTACGGATATCTTATACACAAATACTTCACACAAAGTCTCTATCATCTCCGTTAAGGTTAACAATAAGCATATTCTGACTTTAAGGACAATTGTAAACAATTTGTAAGTTGGAAAGGTCTCTTCATTGGCATTGTCTGATTTTTGGTATAATAGCAAAACAGTCTTTTGAAGGCGCATACTGAAGCCTTTCAAAACAAAGTAAATATCTTTAAAAGTGTTTGTCTTCCATACCCATAAATATAATTATAAAACATGTCATATTAAGCAATGTTGAAACCTCTTAACAAATCTCTTCTCAAATAGTAAGTAGATACAATACGTGAAAAAATAAAAAAATAAAATATTTATTGAGATTAACTGGCGCCTTCTCTTGAAACTTCAAAAATGTTAATTCAAAAGTTTTTTTATAAAACAATCCAGTTTGAGAATATTGGCAGAAAAATCATTTTTGAAGATTGGGGAACAGAGGGGCTTACATGAGGTAATATATTGAATTTATTGAACTCGGCAAAAATTATAAGCTGCAATGAGAGCATCCTTCTTTGACAAGTTTTAATAAAGTCAATAATACATTATTTGAATGGTGTTTTTACATCATTTTTAGCTCATGCTAGGCAATATATATCACTTTTGATTTTTTTGTGGTAGAGGCAGACCCCCATTTTTCCAAGGTAGAACCAGTACTGTATACCTCTCGCCATCCGTAAGAATCGACGAATGAGATTCTATTTATGACATTCCATCCCAAAAATTCAGAAAACGTGGCTTAAAGGAACATACGGTAATCTTGAAATATTTATCCAGCAATAAAATGTGCACCCCAATTTATCAATCTAGTATTGTTTGAATTTAAACCTTGCATATAATTATAGGGGATGATGCACTATTTTCAAACAATATTTATTTAAAACGGCTCTGAAAAACTTGAAAAAACTTGAAAGAATTATCAATTTGTCAGTGCCCTTTTAAATAAATCTTGTTTGAAAATAGTGCATCAAACCCGTTAAATAACAGGTAATAAAGTTTGGAGTTTTTAAGTTTGCTAAGTTAATCTACCATAGTTTTAAATATTGTAATATATTAAACTTTAGTAACATGCAAAACCCATTTGTGTTGCACTATCAAAACAATTAATATTAATGATTTCCACATATGGACGTGACGACTTGTTTAAAAAAATAAAGATGCCGTGAGTCCCTTTAACATTATGTCATTTGAATTAAGAGGAAAATGATAAACTTTCAGTAGGGGACATAAGTAATTAAATTCCCTTGTAAAAATTACTCCCCTTTGCCTTACTGCGGTACAGGTATATTGGTTCTTTCAATTGGATTACTCTGATATTATTGTTGAATCACAATACATAACCACCGAATAGTTGACTATTTCTAACTTCATCAAGACATTCTTCTATTTTCCATTGAAAACATTGTTCAAACCACATCATAAATACAAAATAAGAGTTTACATCAAAAACTTTGTATGAGCAGAAATACAAAATAATGATAGACATCAAGGTTTACTTACAAACGGACCAAGCTTTTTAAATATTCTAAGGGAGGTAACTCACTAATGTTCCACATTGTATAAAGTCACCATCAGTTCTTGTATTTGACATAGAAAATATGGTAAAATAAACAAGACATGAAACTGTGGAGAAAAAATTCTCTCTGACCATAAAAGCTTATACCATTTTATGGCTGTGTTTACAGTGCAGGGTGGTTAGACTGCTGGATGACGTCCAATGTTTCCATCAGTATCACATACAAATACCACCCCATCTAATATAAATATATATTTATAGAACAATGGTTTTCTGTAGAATGGAATTCAATCATTATTATGAAGTGTATAAATAAGTTGGCATTACAAAAATACATAAAATCAACACTGTACATAATTAACCCTTTTCAATCCTGCACTCTTCCGTAAGTTGGAACATACCAGAGACTGAGTGGTTAGTAGGAGTGAGAGGGCTAACACTGTAATGGAATGTACATGTAACAATGGAATTTCATTACAAAAATATCATATTTAATATCATGCAATAAAGATCGGTAAAAAATTCATCAATTAAAGAAAAATAATACACAAACTGTCATCATATCACAGTGATGTTTGGATTTCACAACCATTGGTCAACAGAAACTTTATAAAAAATCTCAGCCATTTTGTAACGTCTGTAACATGAATAATACTTTGTTATTAAAACAAATCGTAACAATATGGATTTGATATGGATTTGCAGAGATCACAAAGTCAGCTCATGTGAAATACTGAGTTTACAAATTTTACTTCACTAAAGTCTCGTGCTAAATGCGGCATTGCCAACTTAGAATGTCCATTCAAATTATACAGTTAATACATCACGCTAAATGCATACATGGACTCAAATTGTCTCGTGCTATATGCCAAGCTGCAACATTGGGATGTCGTTCAAATGTTACACTGTTAATTCGTCGTGCTAAATGCATAAATTAAATAATGTTTCATAGAAGTAAACAACCAAGAAGGATTTGCTGCAATCCAGATTATAAGAAGACAAACAATACGTTTGGAGCACATATAGAGATCTTCCTTAATATTAAAATATATTAAACAAGTTGGATCCAATTATAGGATGCAAGGCTGCACCGACCATCATATCAATTTTATCCAACGAGTTCACATGCAGGTACTAAAGTGAGATTTTATTTATCACATATCTCACAATGCCACATACCAGTTATGAACCTTTATTGATGGAGCTGCCTAATAGACAGTTTCTATGTATACTGTTGTCGTATGATGATGTAAACTGCTATGGTCTTCTTCACACCACACCAAGCAGGGCATTGAACGCGCTTAAGAAACCACATCTATCAAGGGAACACTTCTATCAATAGACCACCTCTATCAAGAGACCACCTCTATCAAGTCAAGAGACCACCTGTATTAAGGGTCCACCTGTGTTAAGGTCCATCTGTGTTAAGGAACCACCTGTGTTAAGGGTCCATCTGTGTTAAAGGTCCATCTGTGTTAAGGGTCCAATTTTTCTCTTCCATTTTGTCTGTAATAGGCAGCATGCATGAACCTGTCTATAGCAGCCACATGGGCTTTTTTGATGTATAGTTTTAGCATTTAGCACTTGAATCTGGTATCCATAGAGATTTCCTGAATCCAACTTGTTGATGGTCCGATTTCAGCTACGTGAAAAATTAATTTGGATGTCGATGACTGTTGTATGGATCATTTAATCTCAAAATTTAAACTTGTATCTCGATCTACCAGTATATTATTGTTTCTAGAAATGGTCACACATTGAATCTCATACCAGTTACAAACAATACAGGATACACAATATGTGCATACCTTGATACCATAGAACTTTTAAAATAATAAGCTCAATGAGGGTACCCTTCTTTTCAAATCTAATTCTGCCATATTTACGTAAAATTGATTGCATTTTATATCATAACAATTTAGTAGAAAGGTCACAGAAAGCATTTGAGTTTCCTTTTTCTTTAAATATTGTTTACAGTTTATTTTTTTCGTCAATCCATTTAAGTACCGTGATACCATAGAACACTATGCTAATACTGATTATATATTTTGAATATTTTCCCCCAAAATGTACGAGTCCGATCCCAATACTTATTGCGGTTACCTAAAACACATTGGCAGACGAGAAGTGTGTAGTCTATAATCTCAATCTGGTACCGGGAATGTGTTACAGACTAAGTGTATGAGCAAACTGTCCATTCAGAATAACGTTACTTGAAATGCGTCTGTACAGGAGAATCGCGTACAGCCTTTAATCTCAACCTGATACCATGGATACGTTACACACTAAGTTATTAGGAGACTGTCAGTTCTGAATAACATTACTTGAAATGCGTCTGTAGATGAGAATCGCGTATGGATTTACGACTGTACGATTTTCCACAGACCTCACAGCTGAATGGTCGCACCTGCGTGTGCTGGAATAGATGCTGCTTCAAGTTACTCTGACATTTAAAGCGCATGTTGCAGAACTCGCACGCATACGGCGTTTCGCCCGTGTGCTTCCTCATATGCGTCTGTAAACCCGATGATATCTTAAACGATGCCTGAAAAAGAGATTGTTTGTTTAGTTTTTGATTTCATGCACTTTTGTTAAGACTGATTAATTGAAAATGTACTAACACCCGCTAACTACTTCTCTAACAAGAAAACTTAACCAAAAGATAAATTTTAACCAAGGGACAATGACAAGGTGGTGACATAGCCCTCTTAGTTTTTTCCAAAACATTTAATTTAATAAAGATTGACAAGGCGTAACTATTTTGATAATTGGCAGTCCTGGTATTGAAGTTGGTCGCTCACTCATCTGACAATGCCACCAGGCTCTATCCACGAGAAGGCACTGTGGTCGTCCCCTCGTACATGTAGGTGTTCTCCTGCTTCCTACCAAATCAGGACCATGCTGGTCGTCCCCTCGTACATGTAGGTGTTCTGTTTCCTACCAAATCAGGACCATGCTGGTCGTCCCCTTGTACATGTAGGTGTTCTCCTGCTTCCTACCAAATCAGGACCATGCTGGTTGTCCCCTCGTTCATGTAGGTGTTCTGTTTCCTACCAAATCAGGACCATACTGGTCGTCCCCTCATCCATGTCATCAAGTGAATGTAGCCAGTTCATAATTGATGTAAAATGAAGTTTACTTTAACCCTTACCCTGCTATGAATGTATAATGGACTCTGATTTCTTTGAATTTGGACCGTTCCATTTATGTTATAAAGGGATGCTTTGGGGAAATTACTGATGAGCAGCCGGACATTGTAAATCCTGATCAGCCTGCAAGTTACTGATCAGCCTGCGAGTTACTCGCAGGCTGATCTGGCTTTACAATGGACACAAAGGCTATTGCATTCGCCCTTAGCAGGCTAACGGTTAACTGAATTGAATTGAATTGGGGTTTTAAGGTGCACCAACACATGAAAGGTTATATGGCGCCTAACAGGAGTGAACATGCCAGCTCATCCTCCATGTACATCAAGATAAAATATGGAGAATGGGCCTAGAACCTTCTCATCCTGAACTGCAGAGTTGCTGCAAATTAGTGGCTAAGGGTTAAAGCAACTTATCTTAAAATAAACAAACAGAAAAAATATAAAAATAAACGATCCCTTACCGGACAAATCTCGCATTTAAATGGTTTCTCCCCGCTGTGTATACGCATGTGGACTTTCAACGTACACTTGTGTCTGAACTTCCTCTGACATTCGGGACACTCGAAAGGGACGTCGTTCACATCATGGACACGCATATGCTGTCTATAGTTGCCGGCATCATGGAAAGACCTAGTACAGAACAGTGACAGTTATGAGGGGTTCAGAGATTTCTTCCATGTAATTAAGAAATTGAAATATTGTATAAATCAATATACAAAATGAAAAGAAAAAGTTATAGCTAATCTTCATCTTGAAACAGCTGCTTTAGAATACTTACATTGTATGGCTACACTACCACATCATCGTAACAAACACAATTCTCAGACAAACTAGGTTGGCGCTAAGGGTTGAAAAGTAGTAGCCAAAATTTGAAAAATTGTGAAAGAATACTCACGAGTGATTAAAAAAGAAATTCATAAACTGTAATAACAGTACTTTTAAAGGTAATTTTGAAGATTTAGCAGCCTTCGTCTATTTTGGTAACTGCTAATGCTTACATAGACATGACAATTTCACGGAGGAAAGTTTGACCCATTGAACAACAGATGCACAATCAAATTCAATAGGTTCCTGATCAATTTTTATACAAAATCATCAATATTTGTACAAGTAAATCTTTTTAGCAATTTTTAAGCAATGTATTTTAAAGCAATGGCGATCTGTGCTATTAGAATGCTCTATTGTTACTTTCCCAGTATAACTCAGTGGTGGTCTAGTGGCCCAGTATAACTCAGTGGAGAGCCGTGGTCTAGTAGCCCAGTATAACTCAGTGGAGAGCCGTGGTCTAGTGGCCCAGTATAACTCAGTTGAGAGCCATGGTCTAGTGGCCCAGTATAACTCAGTGGAGAGCCCTGGTCTAGTGGCCCAGTATAACTCAGTGGAGAGACGTGGTCTAGTGGCCCAGTATAACTCAGTGGAGAGCTGTGGTCTAGTGGCCCAGTATAACTCAGTGGAGAGCCGTGATCTAGTGGCCCAGTATAACTCAGTAGAGAGCTGTGGTCTAGTGGCTGGACCCAGGATTGAAAAGTCGTGGGTTCGATCTCCGCTATGACCATATGTGTTGTGTCCCTGAGCAAGACACTTAATCTGCATTTGCTTAATACTGTTTCTAACCAGGAAAACACGAG
Organism: Cyrtodaria siliqua; assembly: GCA_037043455.1. Taxonomy (NCBI): domain Eukaryota; kingdom Metazoa; phylum Mollusca; class Bivalvia; order Adapedonta; family Hiatellidae; genus Cyrtodaria; species Cyrtodaria siliqua. The sequence goes on along the minus strand of JAWPHD010001991.1, from coordinate 202,297 downwards.
TGATTAAAATAAGTTCAGAGAGTTTTCTTTACAACTGATGTAAAATAAATAAGCTTAAACTAATATAACTTATTTCTGTAACAGTAACACTCACCTTTCACATTCTGTGCACTGGAACTTCTTCATGATATGTTGCTTCTTCACGTGCCTTGTCAAGTGTTCCATGTGGAAGAACTTCTGTCCACAAATACGGCAAATAAACTTTAGACATAGTTCGGCATTCTCCGACCCTTCCTTGATGTCTAACTTTCCATTTTGTACCAGATTCTTCACAATCGACTGAATTTGTTCGTTGTCTTTCACATGAAACCGAACTTCACCTTCATCTCCGATGCTCTGGTTAATGAACATCCCATTAAGAGCTGGGTGCATGTTCATTTTTGTTGGTTTAATCTCATCACTAGAAGAGGTTGGTTCCATTTTTGCCACACCATTTAAAATTGAGCTTTTACACGTATCTGTATCAGTTTTGATCGAGTTCTCCAACTTTGTCGAAGCACTGGCACTGTTCAAAGCATGCATCGAATTAACCGCGGCACCAGCAAATGGTTGCAGAGGATTTTGATTAACAGCGAATGGGGGTAGCATGTTGCTTTGCAGCAATCCGGCTTTGTACATGTATTCTAAGTTGAATTTTTGGAAATTGTGAGTAAGACTTGCGTTTGTATCGCCGAATTCCTGCTTCATAATGTTCTCGTTGTGATCATTTTTCATCGCCTTACTAACATTATTTACAGCATTTCTGAAACTGCTCAAGAGCATATTCTGCATCCACATTTGGAATTGTAGGTATGTGCCATTTTGTTGCATCAAATTAGCTGCCGGAAACTGTGACTGTAATTTCTTCATCATTTCCAAGAATTGAGCCTGATTTACAGGGTTAATGAGTCCGTCTGCTTTTATTCCAGGAAACACATTAGCTTTATCATCAACTGTCTCACCTTGATTTTTTCCCCCAACTGTGAGATCCATCGGTTCCATTTTAACTTGACCAAGTTCTTGTTTTCCATTAACCGCAATTTTGTCAGAATCGGTTCTTTTGGACAAATCCATAATAGTAAGATCCATTGGAGACATATTTATACCTCCATTATTTGCATAACCTCTTGTCATACCTGCGCTCTCCTTTCCTGAAGTATCACCTACCACAGCAGTAAAATCAAGTGGAACACAACTCTCTCCAAAATTAGCTTGCATGTCTTTAACAATATCGAAAACTTCAGATTCGGAATCATCTGCATCTTGTTCATTTACAATTTTCACACGCGGAACGAAAGATCTTTTTCTTCTATTTGGTTTACCTGGTCTACCAGATGCTGTTTGTTTTGAATTGGAATGAGAAGCTGATAAATTTGGACTTGATTCATTCTTCTCTTCTAAATTACATGTCAGGTGTTCATCTGGTAAAACAGTTGTGTTTTTTATATTGAAACTGGTGCCAGTCTTTTCCTGAATCATAACCTTGTTTGGCTGATTGTCTTCTTCCAGGACTGGTAAAATGTTATCAACGTCATCTACAGTTAAACTTGGATCATCGTTGTTAAATGCAGTCAGGCAGTCCATTTTGTCTCTGCAGATGGTTTTTGTACGGATAATCTGTGAGATAGTGTTTTCTAGACTGAATTTCCGTTTTCTTTTACTTGCACCGACCAGCTTGCTCGGACCTTGTTTGGATAAAGTTTCCACACTGATCTCAGTTTTTTTAATTTTTGATTGATTACAGTTTTCTTGTTTACTATTTTCTACAATATCTGAACTAGCTTGCATATCCTTATTGTAAGTTTTATTATCATTTGACCCATCAGTAACTGGTTCTTGTTTACTATTTCCAGCACTAGCTGTTCTAACTTGTTGTTCTAGTTTGTAGTTTTGATTATCCGTTGATGCATCTGTCTCTAAAAAAGACTCTCCATTAAAATGACCTTTAAATGGAGACGGAACCCGACTGCATTCCAGTTCATTTGTTATATTATTGTTTGACATGTCAGTATTGGTGTCCAACATGCAAACGCCAGCTTCAACATTTGTATTTACAGTTCCATCCATACTGCGATCATTGTTGTTGTCACTTCCAAGAAAATTTTCATCGGTGTCAAAAACATAGACGTATCCAGATTCCTCAAAATCTGCTTCACTTGTATCACCATCTTCTTCAATATCAGGCCTTTCATCAACTATATCATTGTCTTCTCGTTTTATAGAGCCACTTCCACTATCGGCACTATTTTCCAGTTCATCCAGAAAGTCATCTTTGGTGTCACCATTGGATTTTTCATTGTCTTCAGATAAATTTACACTTTCATTGATTTCTTTGATACCATTTCTTTTACCGCCTTGCATAAATGAAGTTGGTTCTCTTTCATCAATAGTTTTCACTGCTGTTTTCCCCATGTTGTCTTCGTTGTTGGTTTCGAAATCTTCGTTCAGTTCAATAATAAAATCATCCACAGTATCAGTTATATGATCTTGCAAACCGTCTTTAGCAAGAGCATTCTGGTTGTGTTTATTCGAAAGGGATCTAGTTGTTTCTACGCCCAACATTTCCTAAAAGAGCAAAACAATAAGAAGTTTATTTATCATTTTAAAAAGTATCCATACATCGTGGGGTCAACACGAAACTGATGTATCTGGTTTATATATAGTTACAATAGTTTTCCTTCACCTCACAACATATTGTTATACAACCAATAACGTCTCTGGAACTTGTACCAGTAAATATTTCATCAACAAAGACAATAACAGTAGGTTTTTTTTCGGAAAAAGGGGAAGAGGCCCAGGCCCTTCAATAGGGGAAAAAAAGTGTAATTTTCGAGTTAAAGGGGAAAAAATAATGCGATTTCGAGATATAGGGTGAACAGTGTATTGGGCAGAAATTGAAGATTTGGGTGTGCAAATATGCAAAAGATGTACATTTTAGATAAACTGTCTTCTATAAATTTATTACAAACATAATAATGTTGAGAAAGTAAGAAGGGGATATAATGTCAAGAAATATATATAATTATTTTAGGGTAATTTCCTCAGCCAAAGGGCAAAGAGGGGGAAAAGTAGTTTGTTCGAATATCGGCCCCTGTTTATGAAGGAAAAAAAGCCCTTTTATCGAATCTTAAAGCCTCATTGTCTTTTAATGACAAGTATCACTTCTAAGTCACCAAACTGTATTTCTAAAAATATCTAATTTGTAATCATTTTTTATATTATTCTTGTCTTTTAATGAAGATTATTGCCTTTTATTGCAAATTTAAAATATCCTACAAATAGGCAAAAAATATAAAAAGTGAACATATCTGAGTATTACCATTATACATTATGCTAGCTGCTAACTGATGATCTCTCCCAACACAACTGAAAAACTCTCCAAAACTCTGTGTTTTTAAAAATTTGTTTTACGTCATTTTTAGCAAGTGTTAGGTCATATATGACAGTATTTTTTTTTGTGATAGAGGCAGATCACCCCATTTTTTCCTGGGTAGGACCAGAACTGTATGCCCACCACCATCCATAAGAATAGACACTTGATAAGTCAAGCTCTCATAGCGGTAGGAGCCAGACCCCACCCCCCACTGTTCAGAGTGGGGTGGCCAGAGTAAACCCCCCCAACCCAATAATTTGTGGAAAACAAATGGTTTGCAGTCAGAAAAGAGCTTATTTCCGTATATAATGGTGTATGTTTTGGTATAAATGAGCTTGAAATTTTTTATTTTTTTGCTTATCAAATGTTTTGTCAAAAGGTTTGGCTGGCAATATTTGGAACATACCGTTTTGTGTTTTTTGGCTTGTCAATTTGTTTTTCTCAAGATTCGAACCTGTAGCGATAATAATCTCTCCCAACCTACCTGAAAATCTCTCCCAACCTACTTGATCTCTCCCAACCTAAATCAAAATCTCTCCCAACCTAAATCAAAATCTCTACAAACCTAATTCAAAATCTCTCACAACCTAATTCAAAATCTCTCCCAACCTACATCAAAATCTCTCCAAACCTACTTAAAAAATGTGTCCCAACTTACTTGATTTCTTGATCTTCACAATTGGTTCAAATTTATTTTTTGGTATCGGAACTAGTGTTTATTTGTGCCACAATTTCATTTATATACTTGTATGTTTCTCTTCAATACCATCCACAGCTTGGCAATGTTTGTATTCTGACCATACATAGTCAGCTAAATATGAACTGAGTAAATAGTGAGTAAGGATAATTAAGAGTGTAAACATGTCTGCCAACATAGGTTTGACCAATCAACTCAATGTCAAGCTGTCATGTGTTTAGCACCGACACCTAACACAGCCATTGTTGTGTGATGAAGGAGTGAATATAGCATGGATTTGGTATGGAATTGTATTGGCATATTATTTCTTATCAGTAACAGTTTGATGAAATTCAAACTGTCTTTGATGAACAATTAAGTTAACAATGAAATTTTATCTGGAATATTTAAGTGTTAGACTGTATGATTAATTCTCACTAATTTGTACACTTATCATACATGTTTGACTCATATCATGTGCATTACAACATAAGACACACTCTTCTATTGTATCCGTCTGTATTGTATCGGCAAATAAAGAGTTTGTATTTTCAACTAAGTTTGTACCCCATTGGGAAATAGAGTTTAATTAACTTTGTTGTTGTGATACGGGAAATAATTCACAAAGGAATTATTTTCCGTATCATGACAACAATGTTAATTAAACTAAATAATTATATATTCTGTGATGAATTTCTTTCCAATCGTCAATATTTTTACACCAGTTTGCCATTTTACACCAGTTTGCACGAGAACGCCAAGACGACGTCATACAGACAAAACAAGTGGAACCGGAACTCTTCGTTAATTTTCGTAATCAGTATTCCCTGGTGGCGGAATCTGACGACGATGTCCGTAAAACAATCGCAACGTCATTTGGAGTTCCCGCCACTGACGGAAAAGACCGAGCAATGTTCCGTACTGCGAAATAACTCACAGTGGGAGATATTTCGCAGTAGAGCAGAGCAAACAAGTAGATATAGCTTTTCTATTCCCAGTATTTCCTATACAAATCACAGACAAATATGTAATATAACAACCTTTGTATATATCATGTCTAAATATTTAATTAAGTTATTAACCAGAGCCTTTTGATCTAGTCTTAAATTATTAATTAGTCGTAACTATTTGTATTTGAATTACTTCAAGTCTGCTATGACTTTGCTCTCACAGGGTGACCTCTGGAAAACTGGAAAAATGGCAACATCTATTCCAGGGATGCAGGGAATAATCAGGCAAGTTGAACCAAACTTCAAAAATCGGGGAAAAGTGAGGGAAATTTGTACTACTTTACACAAAACACAAATGAATGTGAACAATGTAATCGACACTGCAGGCAGAAAAAAACAACAGGCAGGGAAAAAAAAAAATCTATGAAAGTATTTCCATATTAACGTGATTGTTTAGATGGTATTTGCTTATATGGTTCATATGAAATAAGAAACATTTAAAAATGATTTTTTTTTATATAGAGTTCCCATTTCATATAAGATTTATGAAACGAGTTCTGAATTATTTTAATTTTAACAAGCCTTTTAAGATCCTTTTTATCACATAACATTGCAATCAAATTAGTAAAAATTAATTCAGATGGACATAGAACCGCCACGACGTCAGACACACTTTAGCGCCAAAACATCATAAAGTATGTGACGTCGTAAAGTCCCATCTCCCACATAACGTTGCGTATGTTTTACCTCTTTACCAAATAGCAGTTTGCGCCAACTTTTTAACAAACTAACAACAATGTTTTGTATAACGTGCATTATTTTTATAAGCTGTCACAAATAATAAGTTTATGACTCAGATCTGGGTGAATTTGTAATAAATAAAATAGTTTCAGTTAATAAACTTGCGTAGTGTTACAAGGTTTAACTCAGCCAATCAAAATCGTTCCAGGTTGTATTACACATGTGTCATACAATAGAATATTAAATGGGTGTTAGACACTTGGTGGTAACTAAAGAGCTATAAGGAGGATGGAGGCTTTGTATTTTCTCATGTTAATCAGGGAAACCAAATGCTGTGTCAGGGAAATATCAAGAAATTTTATTTTGTGATTCCGGTGGCCACACCCTGTCTTATATTTACAAATTTGCTTGCTTTTTATTTCTAATATATGTAATTTAATTGATGTATTATGACAAATATATATTCATAAATAAATCTATTTTGTTAAAAGGCAGGCAGGGTTTAAGATTAAAGTGACAAATAACATTTGAGAACAAGAGCAATTAAAACGCTAGGTAAAGTTCCAGGTTAAACCTTTTTTTAAAGGGAAATAATATAAACGAATATGAACCAGGAAGTTATGAGCCTTTAGGAAATGCATTCATTAGATCATGTTGAAGATGTGTGCAAATTTTCATTGTTGTACATCTAATGTTCTTTGCTAATACTTTGCAAGTTATTAGCCACTAGCAGTTGTCAGGTAAAAGTTAAAGACAGACGGACGGACAACGCCTCAGCATATGCGTCCCTACGGCCGTATAAAACAATTTCAAGAAAACAACAACTTCTCAGGCATCTTTTTCAAGTTTTAGACATACACTTTTCAGATTGTTTTTAAGTGGGCACATGCCAGATGCCCAGCCATCACCCGATTCCATATATGTGTGTTATACAAGGATATGCAAGAAAATAGGTTGTATACCTCGTCTGAACTATAATCAACGTCCAGAACTATGACCCTATTTTCTTTGTCAGCCTCAGCATCAGACGAGGATTCTGTCACCAGCAAACTATTCGGCGTGCACGTATGATATCGCAGCTGTACGAACGATCGATAGTTCCTCTCACAAAACACGCAGAAATGGGCCATTTACATTCTAAAATATAAATTGGTAAAGTTTCATTATATAACAAAATATTATAGACAAAACAGTCTTGAAGAGTTTATCATACCTTCTCTTAATGTGGGACACATGACAATTTTATCTTAAAGGGACACTGACAATTTTATCTTAAAGGAACACTGACAATTTTATTTTAAAGGGCACTGACAATTTTATCTTTAAGGGACACTGACAATTTTATTTTAAAGGGACACTGACAAATTTATCTTAAAGGGACACATAACATCTTTCTTTTAAACGGGCTGTTGAAAATCTTTTCTTGAATGGACACACATCTATCTTCTCTAAAATTGACACACAGCTATTTTCTATTAAACGGACAAAGGTGAATTTTCCTTAAAGATATGCACAACAATTTTGTTTTAAACAGACAAATGGTAATCTTCTCTTCAAGAGACACACTGCAATCTTGAAATTTTGAGTTTTCAATTTGTCTTTGTTATTTTACAAAAACATTTTAAACATATCATAGGTGTAATATTATCAACAGTTAGCCATATGTAAAAGCAATCTGCTAGGAAATCTTCTAATAATTAATATTAATGATTGTTAGAAGGAAAGTTTTGAAGAAAAACTAAAACACGCCGCAAGTTTGAACAAAATTAATTCAGATTGTCGCGTGTCATTATAAAAAAAAAAGGAATCCAGATTGCAATAACAATCTCATTGTCATTTTTTCTTTTCAAAGATTGCCTAATCCGACTACTAGGGATTATCAATTATTGCCTAATCCCACTACTAGGGATTATCAATGATTGCCTATTCCGACTACTAGGGATTATCTTGTTTATGAACCTTGCACTAATGGACTATTCCAAAATCTAATTATGTTGGAATTAAGAATGAGTTTTTGCAAGCTGAAAAAGAAAGAAAAGGATTATGGTCACTAAAATCATTACCTTTTATAAAACATTTCATATGCTTAAACAGTATTTTATTCCCGTAGGCTAATATTAAATACTTATATATATCATGAGTTTCTTTTAATGTTGTTTTTTTCTATTCAATCAATATACTCTACAAAAAAAACTTTTAAATATAACAAGACCTCGGTCTAAAGGTGTCTCACCCACCGCGGTAAACGTCATATGAAATATTTATTAAATTTGTGCTTAAATGATGTCCACCAAAGACAACATTTCAAATGAGCAAGTATCAAACAAATAAAAGCAAGGTAATCATAAGAGGTTAAGTGGTTTAACCAGGGTGTAGATATGACCTTGACCTTGGTATTTTTTGTCGTTCAGCGATGTCCACCAATGTCCACCAATGCCAAAAATAAATATGACCAAGTATCAAAGACATAAAGTGAGGCAATCACATGAATTTAACTGAGGTTAAGTTACATAACCCAGGTTAAGTTTGGGGAAATTAACGCAAAATATGACCTTGACCTTGGTAATTTTTGTCGTTCAGTGACGTCCACCAATGCTAGCAATACATAATGACCAAGTATCAAACAAAAAGAAATTAAAGTTATCAGAAAAAGTTAACTGAGGTTAACTTACCTAACCAAACTTATGTTTAGGGTAAATAACGCAAAACATGACCTTGACCTGGGTATTTTTTGTCGTTCAGCGATGTCCACCAATGGCGACAACACATATGACCAAGTATCAAAGACATAAAGTGAGGCAATCACATAAAGTTAACTGAGGTTAAGTTATCTAACTAAGGTTAAGTTTGGGGAAAATAACGCAAAATATGACCTTGACCTTGGTAATTTTTGTCGTTCAGTGATGTCCACCAATCAACATTGCGTATGACCAAGTATAAAACAAATAAATTAATGTTATCAGAAAAAGTTAACTGAGGTTAACTGAGGTTAACTTGCCTAACCAAACTGATGTTTAGGGTAAATAACGGAAAACATGAACTTGACCTTGGTATTTTTTGTCGTTCAGCAATGTCCACCAATGCCAACAATACATATGACCAAGTATCAAAGACATAAAGTGAGGCAATCACATAAAGTTAATTGCGATTAAGTTACCTAACCAAGGTTAAGTTTGGGAAAAATAAGCAAAATATGACCTTGACCATGGTAATTTATGTCGTTCAGTGATGTCCACCAATGCCAACAATACATATGACCAAATATCAAACAAAGAAAATGAGGCAATCCCATACAGTTAACTGAGGTTAAAGTACCTAACCAAGGTTAAGTTTTGGGAAAATAACGCAAAATATGACCTTGACCTTGGTAATTTTGGCATTATGTGATGTCCCTCTTGACCCAACAAAGCATCTGACAAAGTTTCATAAAAATTTGAGCAGCGGTTGTTGAGATATAGTTGATTTAAAGTGTGGCCGCCGCCGGAAAAGTGACTGCTATGTCTCGCTACCCACGCACTATCGTGGGCGAGACAATAAAAAGAAAAGAAAGCAAAAAACTTAAAAGTACTAACTGGAATTTCCTCACTTAATTCACCAAACCGCTTATTTCTTAACATGTATACAGGTAATTTAGTCGGTATTCTCTCAAAGATATGACTCCACTGTTAATGATCCCATTAATTTTTTGTACCCTGTTTAACATTTTCTTTCCAACACAATGCACATTCAGTATGTGAGTATGGCTAAAATTCAGTCGCACAATGCACCATCGGTTAAAGCATGAGTGACATAAACTCATCTTTCATCAATATGAAATACAGCGCTACTACATTAATCCGTGAATGATTCTACCCGATACATATTGACGGTGCACAGGGCCACTGTGATCTGCCATCTCTAATTACACACCTGTACTCACATGAATATAACTGCAGTCAATGCACACACTGAGTATCCTGGCAGATAATCGCAAAACGATAAATATCAACTACGATCTTGACAATCTGAGTGTTAAATGACCGGAAAAAAACATGTATGAACAAAATTCACCGCTACAAACTAATCTCAATCTACAGACTGGAGTATGAGTTGTATAAGATAGATAAATTGATAGAAGATATTTTTAGATTGTTTACCACTGGTCTTAAAGGGACACATGGCAATCTTTAAGTATTTAATGATAATTAAAATTAGTACTTTTGTTTTATTTGTTTTATTTGTTCAATGTTTATTCAATTCAAAACATTAATATATATAAAATATTGTCTGATTGTTTGAAATTATTCCAATACACTCTTCTTAAGGGGATATGTGACAACCATTAACTTTTTATCAAGAATTAACCCTTAACCCGCAACATATATGTAATGGACTGTTCTTTCTCTGAAGCAGACTGATCTGGGTTTACAATGGACGCATAGGCTATTATAGTCGTGCTTAGCGGGTTAAGGGTTAAAACATTATCTTATAGAAAATACCGTCAGATTGTTTTTCTCAAGGGGACTCACTTTCTCAAATATTTAATGGGAATTATAATTAGTACTTTATGTATTCAATGTAATTTTAAGTAAAAAATTATCAATACTGTAAATTGTTGAAATATGAGGAGGGAAAGAAATATTGAAATCCAACAAAAATAAACATGACTTTATGTATCCTCATTTAGTGTCCATGGTGCAACACCATTGGTTGCTATGGAGATTAAAAGAAATGTTGCAATCGAACAAAATTAAACATTTATTCTCATTTGGTGTCCATAGTGCAACACTGGTCACTGGTTGTTATGATGATTAAATCATAGGCTTTAACCACCCATCAAGCAACATTGTCATCATTATCTGGCAGATAATTGTCTCTATTTTTCGGTGAAATTAATAACCAATTATCAGTTACAACTACTTATAAATGACATATAATTAACCTAATCCATTAATCTAATTGGTTCATCAATACTACTAGGGCAGCCCTGTATTTGTATGCGTTGCTTTGCGCGGTATGACTGATACTAGGGCAGCCGTGTATTTGTATGCGTTGCTTTGCATGGTATTGACTGTATACAAAGCTTCAAGACTGGAGACAAACTTCGAGAAAAATAGGCGTCAAGCAAATATAAAATAACTCAAAAACTGCAAAATTTTCCTCCTTTAAAGGGACACACGACAATCTTGATTTTTTATAAACTCACGGCGTCACGTTAGTTTTTCTCATAACTTCCATTCGTTCAATCATTAATATTAATTGTTTGAATAGTTCAAAGCAAATTGTTTTTACATATTATTGACTTTTGATAATATTGCACCAATAATATATTTAAAAAAATGTGAGAATAATGAATGTAATAGAATTTTTTATTTAATTATATGCAAGCAGTTTTAAAGTCAAAATGATACAGGATTAATAAATCGCTGTACTAATTGTAACGTGTGATATAAAACTCAAGATTGCCATGTGTCCCTTTAAAGCATTCAAATTAGCACCTCTATTTATTAATCCTGCATCGTTTTCACTTTAAAACTGCTTGCATATTGAGATTTCAACTGTCTTCCTTTAATTTTAACACATTTTTTAATACATTCTTGATCAAAAGAAAGTAATATGTAAAAATAGTTTGCTTTGAACTATTGTAATAATTAATATAAAACAATGGTAAATATGCAAGTTATATAGAAAAACTAACAGGACATCGCAAGTTTTAAACAAATCAAGATTCCCGTGTGTCCCTTTAAAGATGTAATAATGTAAAGTCGTCCACTCTTAATCCTTCAATCACACAATAAGTATTACCAAGACGTTTAATCTCCGTAATTTAGTCACCTTGTTATAAAACCCCTACTTCACCCCGGTATTTTAAGTTCCCATGACAGTTTTCATAACCCAACAAATTACACCTGTCTCTATTGGACTTCCACTATTATGTAACTTTAATACACAAAGCTATAAATTACCTCCTAGTCCACATAAGATCATTCCACAATTTCCAAATCCTGTATTAACAAAAATACATGTCATAACTCACTAAATCCATATACGGCAGTCAAAAGACTCATAAATTTATAAAGCTATAACAATATATCTGGCCAGCGACCGAGATATAATCTATATACATTGTTACTTTGCATTACACAGGTACTCACAGAGTGATTTATAATTCAATACTCACGCTAACCAAAGAATCCATTATACCTAGGCGACCTTGTTAAGCTCTTCTACTAACATTATGTATGGTATAAGTTGACCGAGACAAAATCATGTAAACAAATATGACCCAAATATGTTTGCTACAATACTAAGGAAAAACAAACCTCCACTCCATACTCACTAAAGATGCTAGAAATAACCGTGTGTACTTAATTGTGTACTTAATTGCCAAAAGAAAATTAAATAGGGTTTTCCATCCTATAAACACAAGTTAACTCTTAACCCGCTAAGCACGCCTATAATAGCCTTTGCGTCCATTGTAAACCCAGATCAGCCTGAGTGTAACTCAGGCACAATGTGTGGCTGCTGATCAGTCATTTCCCCCAAAACACCCCTTTGTCACATAAATGGAATGGTCTTAATTCAAAGAAAGAACATTCCATTATAGATATGTAGGGGGTTAAGTCATACTGAGACAGTGAGTGACCTCCGAGGGAGAGGAGACAGAGGATGAAGTTTCCCATTAGCTATCAGATCACATGGTTTTAACCAGAAAATTGTTACAGTAACTTGTTCTGGCAGTTTGTATCAACTTCAGAAGGTTTGTTTGTTTGAATTGCATTTTACGTCATTTTAGCACATGTTTATGGTATAGGCAGACCACTCCATTTTTTCTGGGTAGAAACGGTACTGTATACCTTGTGTCATCTGAGTAAGAATTGACACTTGCCAAGTCAAGCTCTCAGTGGGATATTCAAGCCGTCAGAGGTGAGAAGCGAGACAGTTTTAGAAGCAGTCTTTTTCTACCCCGCCACGGAGGCAGATAACCCCATCGAGATGCACATAAAATAGACAGGCATATTTGGGTTCCATTTTATTTGTAATTTAACTGAAAATACAATAAACCATACTGCACCTTTTTCTCTCTTTTTTATAGCTTGTGGCTTAGAACATATACATATTCATTACATATTTAATTACAATCGCATAAGTCGAATAGTTAAACAGCTTAATCTGCATAAACTAAAGAATTCAATTTGAGGACGTTTTTAACATTTTTATATATACAAAAAATTAGCACGACTGTCATTGTAACATTACGTAATAAACTGTGCTCTGTGCAAAGCTAATGTATTTTGTTCTTCATTTATACTCAGTTACAACACATCTGCATTCATCCTTCAAAATATAGATTTTCCTCAACATACCCGCCTAACGTTTATACACCATTATACAGTCAAGTATGCATAGCACAATGGCCTACATGATTTATGTAAATAATATTCACCCTGAGTTGTGTACACCCTGAGTTTATGAACATTCTGTGATATAATACAGAGGGAAGGGAATAGGACACTCTTAAACTCACCTGTGTTACAATACAGGTATATTAAAGGAAGTAAAATTACCTTCAACCATTTGTCCTTATATCAATACCTGGTTCTCGGCACAGTATTCAGACATAAGCATATAGAACATTCAATATCAATACCTGGTTCTCTGCACAGTATTCAGGCATTAGTCCTATAAAACATTCAATAACAGTAGTCGGGCATTAGCCACATTCAATATCACTATCTGGTTCTCAGCACAGTATTCAGGCATTAGTCCTATAAAACCTTCAATATCTGGTTTTCAGTACAGTAGTCAGGCATTAGCCACATTCAATATCACTATCTGGTTCTCAGCACAGTATTCAGGCATTAGTCCTATAAAACATTCAATATCTGGTTTTCAGTACAGTATTCAGGCATTAGTCCTATAAAACATTCAATATCTGGTTCTCAGTAAAGTAGTCAGGCATTAGTCCTATAAAACATTCAATATCTGGTTTTCAGTACAGTAGTCAGGCATTAGCCCTGAAAAACATTCAATATCAATACCTGGTACTCAGTACAGTATTCAGACATTTGTCATATAGAACATTCAATATCAATACTGGTTCTCGACACAGTATTTAGACATAAGCCCTGAAGAACATTCAAAATCAATAACTGGTACTCAGCACAGAATTCAGACATTAGCCATATAGAACATTCAATATCAGCATAGTTCTGTAAACAGATCTGATGGTAAAGACGCTGTGTTTGAATCCTTCTCGGGAGTCCAGAGTACTGGGAGTTTGATTTGTGAGAAAGTATGGATGGTGGGAGTTATACTGTACTGTTTCTACCCAGGAAAACTTGGTGGTCTGCCTCCACCACAAAAAAATCGACTGTCTAAAAAACGTGCTGAAAATGACGTAAAACACCGTTCGACCAAACAACTGTTCAGTTTTGTATAGCAAGAGTCGTTTCAACTAGATGGAAACTGTAGGAGTTAGCTGTGCAACATTGCATTTGCTATATTTGTTAATGAAAATTCACTATAGATATATATGAAAAGTACTCGTGGAGAAAACAAACAAAAAAAACGCCCCAAATATATGTGATGTCTATTTCATTTCTGTGCTCTATACTAGTTTCATATCAAGCACATGTATTTATAAACCAGAAGGCTATCACCTGCATGTCGAGCCCTATGGTGAAGTAGTCGATTTTTTTAATTTGACCAACACTCACTCCCATGAGATATTCATTGCTTACATACTTAATATTTTAATTTAATTAATGCCATTACCAGTGGGGAATGAATGTTGTAGCGGAGACTGGATCTATATTTCATTCAAAGTAAGTCACAGCAACCAGAAACTTTGCACATCATGTTAGATGCATATATTCTGGTGAAATATGGTCGACATCCTGCAAGAAAGAAGCAAGATACGCATGTCAGAGCAGAGACCGGTAGTGATATTTACTTATTCGCTGAAAGTATGTCACAGCGCAATCTCACACTCGGTATTGAATGAGACAATGTCCGTAACTTTTAGCTTACAAAACACATAATAATTTCGTTGTCAAACATAACACACCAACCATTATTAATTTTTTTACTGAAAAACAATGCAAGATTGTTTGATGGAATTCAATAGCGGTACATTTTATGTACCGCTTCGTGGGGTTGAACCCACACTAAAATGATACTATTTAGAAAACTAATATCGTAATTATCTCAGCAGAATATATACTTTTCAGATACTGTTCCGAATGTTTGTTAAAACACATGACATACCAATGCAGATTTTCGTTTGTTCAGTTCACTTGAACATCATCTGAAGTGCATATGAAATGCGAGATTTCATTGGTTGAATTTAGTTTATCTTTTCATGAATATTTATTAGATGAAAGGTCGATCTGATGTGACCTCCAAGGCAGTGTTGTCAAATCCTATAGCGGAGTAGCAAAGCATAATTAGGATATGATTTTAATGAGATTGGTCACAGCGACCAAAAATTGAATTGATGTTAGATGCATATAAGGACTAATCTGGTAAAGTTTCGTGAAAATCCTGCAAGTAATGAAGGTGCACACAAATTAAAGTGAGACGCATGGACAAACTAAACAAGAGGCCCAAGAGGGCATCTGGACGCTCTACTCTCTAATATGGCTCTTATGACATCAATGAAGCGAATGAATGGTTCCAGAGAAGAAGATTTTTTTCATGCTGATCATTTTAGAAAAAGTCCCATATCAATATCACTTATAGTTTTCAAGAAGTAGTCGCTACACATTTGTTTTTTAAAAATCTATTTTTAGCCGTGGCGGCCATCTTGAATTTCCGGCCGACTGAACTTTTGCTAGGATCAACTAGATATCAAGAGCAACTTCCTGTGAAGTTTCATGAAAATCTGTCAAGTAATTTCAGAGGAGTAGTCGCTACACGCTTTTACTATATAACTCTACGAAAAACAAAGATGGCCACTGGCAGCTGTGTTTAATGTTGAATCAAAATAATTTTCAACAATGACCAACCTCATGTCATGCTGATCGTTTTAGAAAAAGTCCAATATCAATATCACTTATATTTTTCAAGAAGTAGACCCTACAAATTTGTTTTTTAGTCAACTTGGATTTCCCAGCCGACCTGAAATGTTGCTAGGATCAATTAGACATCAAAAGCAGCATTCCTGAGAAGTTTCATGAAAATCCGTCAAGTAGTTTCAGAGGAGTAGTCGTTACAACTCTTTACTATATAAATCTATGTAAACAAAGATGGCCGCTGGCAGCCATGTTTAACGTTGCTTCAAAAAAAAAATTGACGAGGACCAACATCATGACATGTTTATCATTTTAGAAAAAGTCCCATATCAATATCACTTCAAGTTTTCAAGAAGTAGTTGCTACAAACTTGTTTTTTTGGCCGTGGCAGCCATCTTTAATTTCCGGCCGACCTGAGATTTTGCTAGGATCAATTAGACATCAAAAGCAACATTCCTGTGAAGTTTCATGAAAATCCGTCAAGTAGTCTCAGACGAGTAGTCGTTACAACTCTTTACTACATAAATCTATGTAAACAAAGATGACCGCTGGCAGCCATGTTTAACGTTGAATCAAAATGGTTTTCGACAAGGACCAACATCATGTCATGCTGATCATTTTAGAAAAAGTCCCATATCAATATCACTTATAGTTTTCAAGAAGAAGTTGCTACAAACTTGTTTTTTAAAAATCATTTTTTAGTCATGGCGACCACCTTGAATTTCCAGCTGACCTGAAATTTTGCTAGGATCAATTAGGCATCAAGAGCAACTTTCCTGTGAAGTTGAAAATCTGTTAAGTAGTTTCAGAGGAGTAGTCGCTACAAGTTTATACTATATAACTCTATGTAAACAAAGATGGCCATGTTTAACGTTGAATCAAAATGATTTTCAACAAGGAATAACATCATGTCATGCTTATCATTTAAGAAAAAGTCCCGTATCAATATCACTTATAGTTTTCAAGAAGTAGTCGCTACAAAGTTTTTTTTTAAAAATCTATTTTTAGCTTTGGTGGCCATCTTGAATTTCACATTAACGTAAATTTTTGCTAGGATCAACTAGAAATCATGGGCAACATTCCTGTAAAGTTTCATGAAAATGCATAGATCTAGTAGTTTCAGAGGAGTAGTAGCCGCAAAATAAAGTTTACGGACAGACAGGCGTACAGAAGGACGGACAGACACCGCACCATGGTATAAGCTCTGCTGATCTTTGATTTTTAAAAGGTAATATATGCCTGATTTTTACACCTAATCAATATTCACATCTTGGCATCATTGTGAACCATGCTGTATAATTTCTAAACAATCTGTAGAAAGGAGGAATTAGACATGCTAGTTATTTTTAAATAAAATTTTAAGAAAAAAGGGCAATAACTCCCATAATACAAATCGGCTCTACTTAGAAATTTAACCTGTAACTGACATAACCCAGTTTTATGAATGAAGTTATACAGTAATGCACATTATATAATTCAACTGCAATAAAATAGCACAGATAGTTATGTACACAAACCAAACTCATTAAAATGAATGAGTCATTAATATTGAATGCATAATGCTGTAAGAGTATAAGGAAAATAATGGCCAAAATATATCCCCTGATAGAATTTATGGTATATTAGGTAGAACATGGTTGTATTTGTGCATACATGTCTTCGTCACAACTGACAGTTACAATGAAGGTATTATTGATTTCTCTCGCAACACCTAAGCAAACTTATAAAAAAAAAACGCTAAAAGGGTACTCAATTTATCTTTGTTACATAGTAATTTAGAAAAGAGTCTGCAACGACCGACGAATTCCACAAAAACAAACATAATATCTAAATAAATGGTACTGTAATTTCATTTTAAACCTGCTCACATATAATTATTAACTAAGAGGTAAATAAAATCTTTAGTTTTCAATTTTTATTTATTATTCAACCAAATGTTTAAATACATTATTAGTTCAACATAAATAATAAACAATTAGTAATGAGTAAAAAAATAATTCTTTGCGCCATTAAAAAAAAATAAAATAATGATTTGCAAATAATCTAATTTACAAATAAAACTAAGGAGAATCTACATGTTAAAGAAACACACAGTAATCTTGAAGAGTTCATCATACGTTGAAATTATGTCTCTATTTATTTATTCAGTATCATTTTGACTTTAAACCTGCTGGCATATAATTAAAAAAAATATTGACAGTTCATTTTTTTTCTTTATCTACCATAGTTTTAAATATATTATTGGTGCAATATAATCAACACTTAATAATGCAACAACAATTGGCTTTATATTCTTCTTATAACTAAGACTAATGATTGAACAAATGCAGGTTATGTAGAAAAACTAACTGGACGTTGTGAGTTTTTAAAAAATACTGCCATGTGTCCCTTTAAAAAAACATTGCCATGTGTGCCTTTTACTTTTCAGTTCTTGTCAAACTGCATAATAATAACAGCACCGCATCAGCTAACACAGCAGTGAAGGGTACGAAAACCCAACCCGCACAACCCCACACTATCATGAGGCACCTAGTTAGTCAGGGCACAAACCTTCTTACAACTCACAGAGGATGTCCCCCATCCGATATGAATCGCCTGATAAACAAACTGAGTACATGTACATCTTTAAATATACAGTTAAGAGTTTAATTACAACCTTATAAAAGCTTACAATTACCTGCTACAAGTCATTCTTAAATAAATCCCATTCTGAAAAACAACCACTTTTAGTTAAAAAAATGTATTTCAAAACAATGTAATATATTCAGCAAAACACACGTCATTTGTTATGAAATTAACACACACATTATAACATAATATACAAGGTATAAGATGAAAAAAAAAGACAAATACATTTAAAATAAAATACAATACCTGCCACACTTGTTGGAAAAACGAATTCATTCTTGTCCAACAGTTCAAACAATGTGTCTATAACTGCACTCAGAACAGCTATATTAGTCCGAGATTAGCCTTCCGCCTGAGGCAAACACTATTCAGAGTTCATTCATACTCATACCTTGGCTTTGTTCAGGCCATTCAGACCTGGTCCTATACAATAGACGTGTGAAAAATAGCGTTTATTTCTATTTAACACTCAGTCCTTATACATGAGGGTTGCCAAGTGAACAAAGTTTAATTGAGTTATTGTGTTTGTGAGGGGTGTGATAATGGAAGCATGATAACAACAAATAGTTTCCAGTGGCATGAAGCTAACAAATACCGGTAGACTCATTCTGTCCTATTGGATTTTTTACAAAATGTTTGACAAAATGGCCATGTAAGCTAGTTATGTCACATTGGGAAAAACTCTACCTGACATAGGTAGGGTTTTTCCCAATGTGACATAACTAGCTTACGTGACTATTTTGTTTTAAAGGGACAAATAACAATCTTGAGTTTGTTCTTTGTGTGTTATTTCATTTAATATTTAACATTTATTTGCTTTTATAATAATGAACTTACAGTATTCTGTACCTGTTGTAAGCTATTCACTTCTAATGTACTTTTTGATTGTATTCCTGGGTAGAACCAGTTCTAAGTAATGCAGATAAAGTGTCTTGCTCAGGGACACAATGTATATGGTTATGGCGGGGATCGAACCCACGACGTTGTGATAATAAGAAGAACTGTTATCGTCTTAAACTATTACATAGTTTTTCATCATAAAAACACACATTTACAAATATCATTAGTTTTTCGTCACAAAAACACACATTTACAAATATCATTTAAGATACAAAATAACTACCGGTAAAAATGACAGTGTTACAATTAAAGGGGTTGATGCACTAATTTCAAACACAATTTATTTTAAAGGGCTCTGAATAACTTGAAAGAAATATTAAAATGCCATGAAAAGTAAAGGAGATATGACCTATTAAAAAGTTGCAAAGAAACATAAATGGCATTTTGATAATTCTTTCGGTTTTTTACAGGTTTTTCAGAGCCCTTTAAAATAAATTGTGTTTGAAAATAGTGCATCAACCCCTTTAACACAAAGCCTTTAACTGTATGTATATTCTAATTTAGGGGTCAATCATTCTCAGCTCCCTAAAATTCCCAGTACAATACAGGGAGGATAAATAAACGCTTATACATACATGGGGTCGATCGTATTCGTAAAGAAATGGAAGAGCAAATCTCAACATCATGAATGTTTCCACCATGTGGGTTAAGAAAATCTTACCCTCAGGAGACTCATCCCTGGCTGAAATCTTCACCCTCGGGCGTGCAATTTCCTTATTCCACATGGATATTCATAATGGATTCTTTTACGGTAGTCACGTCTTGATGAACCCGAGTGAATGAGTAGAACTGGAAAACAAAAGACATTTTATTATTAAAAATGATTTTAGTTCCTCTCGATTTATTTTGAGTATGAAAATTATACTTTAAACAGTCTATTAAATCCCTTTTGAATTGTTTTTTGTTTAGAATTTGCCATATCAGAACGTCAAGAAACTCATTTCTCTGTGAGTAATGCAAACACTCAATATCCTTTTTTTTATACAAAAAAACAGAACTCATTGTGTTCGTAGAACTGAGTACCATATTTTGAACGTAAGGCCTAAATTAAAATATTGTTTGTTTGAAGTTTGCGACCGACCCACGGCAAATCCGCCGACCCAAACAATTTTTTTTTTTTTTTTTTTTAATTATTATTTTTTTCAAGTTTTTTTCTCTTGCATGTTCTGTTAATATTTAACTAAACCCTTTTTAAAAAAAAACTCTATGGATAATACTAGTGAAGCACATGATATTTGCATGCCGTCGATGAGCATGCATTAATAATAAAAATGTTTAAAAAAATAAATATATATCCCTACCTACCGACCCACCCCTAAAAACCATGGGTCGGAAACTGCAAACAAACAATTTTTTAATGGTGGCCTAAATAAATATTTTAAGTGTTTGCATTACTCGCTGAGAAATTATTTTCTTGACTTTCTGATATGGCAAATTTTAAATAAAAAATAATTCTATAATGATTTAATAGACTGTTTAGCCAATGTGCAATTTTGGAAAATAAAAGAAAGACCTCTTTTGCATTTTAACCCTTAACCCGCTAAGCACGACTGTAATAGCCTTTGCGTTCATTGTAAACCAAGATAATGTACAGCTGCTGATCAGTCATTTTCACCAAAACACCCCTTTGTCACATGAATGGAATCGTCTTAATTTAAAGAAAGAACAGTCCAAATTATATATGTGGCAGGTTAAGGGTTACACTTTTTTAAAGGGACACACAACAATCTTGACAAAAAAATAAATTGCAATGTCCCTTTAGGTTTTATACATTACCTGAATATTTATAAATCATTTATATTAATCATTTGAATATGTCTGAGCAAATTTTTTGCATATTATTAATTGTTCATTATATAATTCACCAATAATGTTGGAATAATGAAGAATACAGTTCATTGTATTACCCTTCTGATGTTACAGTATGCACATTTTGGCTTAAAATGATACTGGATTAATAAAATTTAATCTCGGTGTTAATTTTAGTGCTTGATAAAAATTTCAAGATTGTCACATGTCCCTTTAAAGTAGACTGGGCCCAGTGGATAGCGCAGTGTACTCGTAAGCAATAAACCAGTGTTCAAGCCTCGCCAGTGCCACTGAGTTTCCACTTGTGTTCTGGACAAGACACTTCCACTTAGCCTAGTCCGTCAGATAGGAATGTAAATGGGACGGTCCTGTGTACAGTCTATCCTCCGAGCATGTTAAAGAACCATATGCATCTATTCGTAAGTAAGAGCAGGGCAGGTTCCATTATGCCTAAGCATCCTTCCCATCTCTCTAAGGCAGCTCTCAATAGCCTATACTGTGCTGATGAGCCGTTAAACAACATTCAATTAATGGACACCGGTCGATCAACTTGAAATTTAAGAAAATAAATGTAAATGTTCTTTAAAAACAGAATGAAAACACTATCTGAGTATCATTTACATACTCAAAGTATCATTATTGATGGGTACAAGTTGACCTGTAATGTTACAAAACAACAGCACAAGTCCTTTAAATGGTTGTGTCAATAAAATAAACGGAGAATAAACAAAAATAGCATACTCAGAGTCTTGAAATAAAAATATTTTTTTACACATTGTCCACCCAAGATGTAATGACATCCAGAACTGGCTCGTCTTGTGCATGAATAGTTAACAGAGGTAACATTTCACTGTCCTTCACAGTTTTACTGACAAATGTAATGAAATGGAACTAAAAAAAATAAATGATGTCACATTTATTGACGATTTAACGTCACATGGCTTGATCAGCAATAGGATAAGCACTGATTTTTTGAATGTCGATTGCAGGATTGTTACCGTACAACCATCAAACACAACTTTTAACCATATGTTTTAAATCTGAAGTTTTGCCCTTTGTGGTACAATATACTGCTATTTTCTTATATTCATATATAAGCTCGGTATTTCACAATTGTTATTCAAAATCATAACCAAATTCATGCACACAAGTAATAGAACTTAAGTTCTTAAGGATTATGTCCCCTTGTGTGGAATCATATTGAAAGGGAATCAACAAAACAAAATAATAAGAAGTCAAATGGTCCTCAGTATTTTTACATGTAACTTGCAGTTTAACATGTTTACACTTTTATTAATTAAATACTAACTTAATACAAGTGTGTATTGGTCCATACTCAGCTTATGTCATACTCAAGGTCATGTGTTTGTTTTACTTAATTCACATAGTTATCAAGTATGTATTTATAATTAGTGTAGCACTGCTGAGATAAATGTGTAAATTTTAAAATGTAAAAATATTCAAGATTATTTGAGTCCAAATTTTTATATTTTTCAAATGCAACCTCAATGGGATTACATAAAAGGAGACATAATTCTTAATAGATAAATTTAAAGTGCATGGAGTGAGTTGGATGTACTCTCAAAAAACTTTAAAAAAAATAAATCTTTTTATGCATAAACTTGTTTTATTTCCAGCCTATATTCATTTCTTTTATTTCTGTTTTATCAGATCTGAGTTAGTAGTGGTTAGATAATTCTGTAAGCTTTAAATAATCAAACCGTGAATATACAATAATTCAGGAATTAATGGGCATTCTTTACAAATTGCATACATTGTGTCTTGTCTGAATGGAGTAGGTATTATGTAAACTTGTGAACACCCGAGGCTATTTTTAGCAGTTCAGTTATATTGATGAAATAAAATCAGCGACCATATCCAGGTTTGTAAACGCGACTCATATAGAATACCCCTCAATAGTTGTCATAGTAACAATGTATTAGTACATGCACACTAGCTTTATTTAGTTTGGGGCTATACAAATATGTATGTCTGAACGAATCTACAGAAACCTGCGTGAGTCTGTTAGACACAGTGCAGTTTATATATTAAAGAGGCTCACAGCAATCTTGAAGCAGTTATCAAATATTGAAATTAGCCCCTGGATTTGTTATTCCCGTATAAGTTTGATTTTAAGGCTACTTGCATATAATTAAAACATTAATAAAATGCATTAACATCTACCTGGTTATATATAAGGTTGGTGTTGCATTAACATATACCTGGTTATATATAAGGTTGGTGTTGCATTAACATATACCTGGTTATATATAAGGTTGGTGTTGCATTAACATATACCTGGTTATATATAAGGTTGGTGTTGCATTAACATATACCTGGTTATATATAAGGTTGGTGTTGCATTAACATCTACCTGGTTATATATAAGGTTGGTGTTGCATTAACATCTACCTGGTTATATATAAGGTTGGTGTTGCATTAACATCTACCTGGTTATATATATGGTTGGTGTTGCATTAACATCTACCTGGTTATATATAAGGTTGGTGTTGCATTAACATCTACCTGGTTATATATAAGGTTGGTGTTGTATTAACATCTACCTGGTTATATATAAGGTTGGTGTTGTATTAACATCTACCTAGTTATATATAAGGTTGGTGTTGCATTAACATCTACCTGGTTATATAGAAGGTTGGTGTTGCATTAACATCTACCTGGTTATATATAAGGTTTTTCCATTCATAACTTTCACACCAGGGTAATAGTTACAGAATATATTATAACAGAAATCTACACCAAATTTACAAATATTGTCTCTAATTAAAATTGGTCAGCGATCTTTTAAAAAAAGATCACACGCGGCCCAAGAGGGCCTGTATCGCTTTACTTGCTATTCAAATTTGGCGGAGTTCAAGTGAAAAATAAAGCATCCATCCTCTAAACAACAGGGCTAAAATCACACTGAATCGTTCACCTGGTTATCTTTGCAAAGATGATTTTTTGCCAAACTTCTTACAATTTTGTAACAGAATGAGATCATGAAGTTGATGGCTCGTCATCGCAATTTCCCACGCCCGCCTTAAAGTGTTCACGCCCAGTAGGTGTATATATGGTTATAGGGTGCGGATCTCAAAGGTTTCCAAGTTACAAAGTATTTACCCAGGGCCTATGCTCTAGGGGTGGGGATGGACGTCAGGGCCAATGCTATTTGGATTGTTGTATCTATCTGTTCATACTCATTAGTGTATATAATTATATATGGTTATTGGGTGGGGACCCCTGGGCGATGCTCGATGGGTTCTATCCGTCTGTTCATGTCCATTCAGTGTATATATGGTTATAAAGTGGGGATCTCAATGGTTGTGAATAGTGGGACTATTTTCCCAATGATGGGGATGGACCCCGGAGCCGATGCTGGTAGGGTGGTTGTATCCGTCTGTTCATGCCCAGTGTATGTATGGTTAGAGAAACTAACCTGCCAAATAATGACAAAATTACACTACAAAACAGTTTATCAAAACTCTAACAAGGTTTTCAGGTCATATAATAATGTAAATGTGCCAATCAAAAGTACAGCATTTTTCATGGGTTCTAAAAATACTAGTGATTGAATATGCGTAAAATTAATTATGACTTGGTAACTCTTAATTCAACGCTCCAGTTTTGGGGTTTAGTCTGACTGGTTAAAGCCATTTATATTGTGTCTATAGAGTTTGGATTCTCAAAATATGTAATTTATTGCACGCTTATCTGTAGAGTTCTTCTAAAGTAAATGGTGACAGATATTTGTTAAGGAATCAATAGCCATGAAAATAATACAAAATAACATGGGTAAAAAAAAAAGCATTTTATTGAGATTTGAATATCTGAGTTTTCAAATTATTATTTTTTGGTGTAAAATGTTCCTAAAGAATACAGAAACAAGAAACAGTTTCCATTTTTGGAATGCAATGTGTATTTAAACTTGTGCCATGATGCAAACTTTAATCTTATTGAAATAAAGAAGGGTTGGTCCTTAACTTATTTTGAGGAGTATATGTCGTAAAGTTTGGCTGTTGTTGGCGGGCTAGCTACTTGAAAGTGTGGGGACCTCAACGGTTTCCAAGTTGTGACCCAGGGGCCAGATTCGACTCGAGGGTTGCCATTTGAACAAACTTGTTAGAGGAGCAGAGTCTTATGCTGCATGCAATATACTAAAGCTTTATACCTTGTACTTTCAGAGAAAGTTTTTCTGTAAAACATGCGACCCCTGAAATCCATCCGGGAGTTCAGAAGAGACTACCACAGTCTGGACAATGTTTGTGTATTAAAACCTTTAAAGGGCCATAAATCCGCCAAAAATCATTCAACCAGAACACAGCGACAATATGCGCAACTAGGCTTGATACTGACATGGTGACGATAATCACAACTAGGCTTGGTACTGATTATCCCTGCAAAGTTTCTCTGACATCCGGCCAGGGGTTCAGGAAAACTAGTCCGGACAAAGTTTGTGTAGTAAATCTTTAAAGGGCCATAACTCTGCCAAAAATCTTTCAACCGGAACACGGTGGTGACATGCACAACTAGGCTTGGTACTGATCATCCCTGCAAAGTTTCTCTGAAATCCGGCCAGGGGTTCAAGAAAAATAGTCCGGACAAAGTTTGTGTAGTAAAACCTTTAAAGGGCCATAACTCTGCCAAAAATCTTTCAACCGGAGCACGGTGGTGATATGCACAACTAGGTTTGGTACTGATCATCTTGGTACTGATCATCCCTGCAAAGTTTCACTGAAATCCGGCAAAGGTTCAGGAGAAATTGTCCAGACAAAGTTTGTGTGGTAAAACCTGTAAAGGGCCATAACTCTGCAAAAAATCAATCAACCGGAACATGGTGACAATATGCACAACTAGGCTTGATACTGATAATCCTTCCCAAGTTTCGGTTAAATCCGGCCAGGGGTTCAGCAGGACTAGTCCATACAAATTATGTGTATTAAACCTTTAAAGGGCCTTAACTCCACCAAAAAACATTCAACCGCAACAAGGTGACAATATGCACAACTAGGCTTGGTACTGATCATACCTGCAAAGGTTTGCTGAATACTGGTACGGCAAAATGAAGGCCTTATCATAACAATCTGTTAGTTTGGTAAAGATTGGATGAAAGATGAAGGTGCTAAAGTGCACATTTTTCAATAATTCACACGATTCAAGGGCCATTCTAAGCTTCGGTGTTTCTGGTCCGATCTGGCTGGTTTTCAAACATTACCAAGCTTTCATCAATATCAACAATCTGCAAAGTTTGGTAAATTTAGGATGTAAAATAGAGGCGCTAAAGGGTTGACAAGACAGAGCGATTTTCGTTAATTCAAGGGCAATAACTCCAGTGTTACTGGTCCAATCTGGCTGGGTTTATTAACTCGTCCGAGCTTTCCTAGATATTAATAATCTGGTAAAGTTTGGTAAAGATCAGATGAAAAAACGAAGTTGCTAGAGTGTTGACATCAAAAAGTTAACGGATGACGGACAGACGGCGGATGGACAAAAGACCATGGCATAAGCCTTTCCTTTGGCCAGTAGAACTAAAAATTGAGTTTAAAAAATCTTTGGCCAGTAGAGCTAAAATTGAGTTTAAAGAACCGAAAATATGGTTCACCAATAATTGTTTGTTTAATTGCCTTCCTGTGGTCCCGGGTATCTTTTAATGGAATAGCCCTGTTGCTACGAATTATATATGAGAGCTGTGCCTGTGGTTTAACCCATTTCATTCGGGATACCGATCCATCAGTACCTACCCTTTCTATTCGGATACCGATTCATTAGTGTGTACACATGTGCTCCATAGAAACGTGTGAAAACGTCATTCGAATATGTGCCCGGAAATAACAAATTCAATAACGCATGCGCACTGATTTCTGTTTACTTCCGCATTTTTTAAAGTAGAAAATTCTTTCAAAAAAGTGGTTTTGAGCTTGTTTTTCTGTGATTTTTTCAGGGAATATTTCAAAATGGCGAACATTGACGATGTATCGAGTGAAGGTAGTAACACTGATGTCTGAAATACCTCCGATTTTAGTTCTGAAGACTTCGAAAACGAAGTTTTGATGACAAGAATGTACTGAATGTATGGGGGAAGACCTGCTGTTGGTCAGCGACCGGGAGTCCGCGACTTCAGGGTTTTTTCGCCTCTGGATTACGGACAACTTTACTCCAAGAAATCCTGACCCATTTACTGGAGTTGAGGGTGCTACAGTACAGCATCCACAGGAATACCAACCCCATCATTTTTTTGATTTTATTTGGGGTGATGAGCTGTGAAAACACATGGTTACAGAAACCAACCGGTATGCAGACCAGGAACGAACATGGAATCCGCTCCTCCCTTTGCCTCAAAATAGTTGTAACTTTTGAACTACTCAATGGATTTTGATGATTTTTGGTGTGTGATGAAGTGCTTAAAATTTTCAGCAATATATACACTGGATTATTAAGAAAAAAAATGGATATTTACCACAGAAAACAAACCTTGAAGTCCAGGTATGACTTTTTTATATCCCGATTCGCACGCTTCCCCAAAGTTTATAATTAATTAGAAACTTTTTTTACTTTTTATTTATATCAATGTGTAGGTATTTCAAATATCTACACAATGATAAATAGTTTTGTTATGTTTATGTTAATACTTACTTGGTAATTTACTAAAATGTAACTATACCGATAGGAATTTGTTGCTGTAGCATACTTCTGAAAATGTTCAGATATTCAGGACTTATTATCTGATAGGGTTCCAGAATGAAATGGGTTAAGAGAGGAAGATTGTTCATATTTTTCCCTTTGTAAGTCTATGAAAAACTGGGGCGGGCCTAAATTTGCAACAGGGCCACCATTTGAACAAACTTGGTAGAGAACCATAAGTTTTTGGTAAATGCAGAATATTAAACCTCTGGCTCTTGTAGTTTCAGAGAAGATTTTTTAAGTTTTTTTTTATTAAAGTCTATGTAAAACATGTGACCCCCGGGTCGCCATTTGAACAAACTTGGTAAAGTACCACAAGCTTATAGTAAATCCATAATGTTAAACCTCTGATTATTGTAGTTTCAGAGAAGATATTTTAAGTTTTCCCTCTATAAGTCTATGTAAAACATGTGAGCCCAGTGGCACCATTTGAACAAACTTGGTAGAGGACCACAAGTTGATGCTAGATGTAATATATTAGCTTTTGTCACCCGGACTCTTCTGATTTCTTCGTTATGCTATGGTTCACGGATCCAGAACCAGGGCCTTGGGAAAAGAGGACTTTTGAAATCGCCCCTCATGTTTTGGGGGAGGATTTTGGGGGGATTTTGAGAGATTCTATGAGACTTTCAAAAAACGTATTGTCAAGTTAGTTCAATATTAGTTTCTTATGAGAAGCGACTTCAAAAAAATTAACTGGTGCATCAATAATTGACGTTGTACGTTTATTTACGCAAACGAAGACTTTATGCGCATGAAAAAAATGTGCGAATAAATTGTGCTAATCGCTAGTGGTTGCTTTAATTGGCCTTATCTGCCCAGACCGATATTTGCAAGTAAGACATAATGCATGATACTGTATTGGCAGGCTGAGACTAGTTATATACGAGAGCTCTGGGCCTTTTGGTTTCAGGAAAGAAGGTTGTTTAAGTTTTTCCCTACACCAGTTTATACAAAACCTCTATAAGTATACAAACTTTGGACCATGGGGAGCAGCCATTTTTGATCCCTGGGACTTCATTTGAACAAACTTGATAGTCCAGGGATTAAGAATCATGCGCCAATGAATATGTTCCAGGGGCGTACCTGGGTATACACACGTGCGTACAGGCTATTAAAGAAACAAACAAATAAAAAAGGCTAAACATGTGAAAAATGCAATAAAAACTGAAGGTATAGGGGGGTTAGGCACATTTGTGAATCCAAAACTCGATGGTGCGTATATCTAAATTAGCCCTGTGTTCAGGAGAACTTTACGCTGATACGCATCTTATTTGGGGCTCTGTTACACACATGTACAACATGCATCTATACATTTAAATAGCAATTTAGCCGATATTTCTTCTACTTTTGCTTCTTCCCAACGTCTAAATCTTGAAAAGTGTTGTACATCTACAGGATTGTCAAAGAACTGTGGAAGCATATTCTGTTTCATCAGTCCAGGAAAAAACACACCTGTGTTTCTGGTTACTTCGCTAAAAAAAACGGGGCAGGTAGGTAGGGATTTTTTCCCCCATGTGTTTATCACGATGTTAAAGCATTTGTCGTTCTCTGTCAAGTAGTAAATTTGAACTAATTTTGCATGGAGAGAGGAATAGAACATCATAAGGCCAGTTTTTTTTTATTAATTGATTTACGGATTTTTTTTCTAAAAGTTGAGGGTAGGAGGAGGGAAAATAAATAAAAATAAAATTAAGATGGTGACCAAAAAATGCCATTTTAATATGTTACTGTAGTATTTCATACCTTGACAAAACATAAAAATAACATTCAATTCTTAAATTTTTAACCAACGTTATTTCACAGTTTGAATTAGCACTTTCATACATCCAAAAATCATTGTTTTTGCTTCTTTGTTTTTTAGCATTCTGTGTGGATGATTTTAAGGCTCTGTTGAAGCAGGAGAAGCAGATAGGTCTCACAATACTGAACGTTTCTCTCAGTTGCCTGACTTCATATTTTTTTTTATTTTTTTTTTTTAATTCTTTTTTTTAAAGAGTTGAAAAAAATCCTTTTTTTTTTTTTGGTTTCGGCAAAACTTGCAGTCGGCGGGTCCGTAAATCAAAAAACTCTGGCCTAACATCTGATGGCTCACAATTATGCGTTTCTGATCAACTTTATTTTACTGTATATTTGTCCGAAGGGCAATTGTGGCTTGGAAAATTAACTTTTCTTCATAGGATGTCAACTTGTCCTGTTACTAGTACTTTTCTAAACTATCATGAGTCATATTTTATTATTAAAATAACATGCAAAAATAAATAAATATTGTAAAAATAAAACAAAGAGAAACCCTGATCAAACAAATTGAAAGTCAAGTATAGCAATTATGCCAAACAAGAAAATATTTCATTCTTATACGGTAGTTATACAGTAGACCTAAATACTATACTCAGTTGCAAAAAAAAGTGGACACTGAGTTTTGTTTAGATTTAACTGTATGAAGTTTTTTTAGAATTAAATTGACAAATTCCAAAATGAATATGCCAAGTTTTTATCATTCCATTGCCTATTGTCATTTGTTTTTCAATCGATTGCATCATTAAGGGACTGTCGCTTGATAAAGAGTATAGGGTGTAAAGTAAAATTTTCAAAGTGTCCAGTTTCTTTTGCAACTGAGTATATTTAGTATTTAGGTTTATGCTTATACCAACCATTTTTTCGATTTTTTAGGGGAAAAGTCAAAACCGAGTCAAAAACTAGGGTTAGTGGGGTATCCTGAAACAAATTTTAGAATTCTTTTTCTGGCCCCAACAATAAGCTGTTTAACCTCATCTGGGAAAAAGAGATGAAAGACCTAAATGGGCTGAAAGTCAACTGTATCGACAAGAACACGATGCCTCGTATAAAGCGGAAACCAGTACCACACTCACCCAGTCTGGAGCATAAAGGTCTCTATAGCCATATATTCCAATCTTACCTTACTGGTTCCTCACCAACATGACAGGTTGTCTTACAATTACTCAAGACTACTAATCTAGTCTGTGGTCTAGGTTTGATTAATTTTTTAGTCCATTTCCTGTATATCTGCATTATTTGCATGAGGACATTGCAAACACTTTTTAAATTATCTAAAAATGTTTAGAGCGTCTTCATTTAACCCTTAACTCGCTATTAAAACACGGCTATAATAGCATTTGCGTGCATTGTAAACCCAGATCAGCCTGCGAGTAAGTTGCCTTTGTCAAATAAATGGAATTGTCTCAATTGAAAGAAATAACAGTCAATTATATATATGTAGTGGGTTAAGGGTTAATTAAAAAGTATTGGAGTGTTTTGCAAGGAGCTAAACACTCTTCACGGTTATGTGTTAAAGGGTTGAATGAGTAAGTGTTTTTTTTATGCCTAATTTGGGCCGATATTCGGCCCCATTCACAATTCCAAAAAGTATCCTTTTTTCACAATTATATCCAAAAAATTCACAAACT
Source organism: Cyrtodaria siliqua (assembly GCA_037043455.1). Classification (NCBI taxonomy): domain Eukaryota; kingdom Metazoa; phylum Mollusca; class Bivalvia; order Adapedonta; family Hiatellidae; genus Cyrtodaria; species Cyrtodaria siliqua. The sequence continues at coordinate 171,137 of JAWPHD010001991.1, read as the reverse complement.
GAAATTATTATTTATTTATTTTTGTTAAATACAGACCAGTAAGGATACTAGTCTTAATATTAAGCTGGTGTCAAAACTAGTCTGTATTTACTAAAAACAAAACTTAAAACCAAGGGATATTAAACTGTGAAAATAAAGGTGAAAAAAAGTTTATTTATCTTTTGTAATAATAATTCACAATTTCTAGAAAAATGCTGCATACAATTTTCACAATGGCATGGGCACAGGCTGCATTCACAAAACACATAAAAAACACTGTGAGTTACTTCCCTTAGACCAATATATCGACAAGCAACAGAGGGTTGGTATGATCAGCACCATATGGGCAATTTGACTACAGTCGCAATCTGGCCCAAATAAAGTAAAATCTGTGTTTATTGTTACCCGACCGATTTTCTTAAAACACAGCTGACTCCTTTTTTTTATTGAGAATAAAAAAAAACTGAATTATTCTGACAATTCATGTTCAGTTTGTTAGCACAAAGTGGGTTAAAATAAAGTCTGCCACTTAAATAAATTGGTATATAATTGTTATCGACCTAAAAATCTTGATTTATCAAAAATTAAATAAAAAGCCAACCTTCCGACCCATTTTTTTCCAACAAATGTTTCAGCAAACACAGTCACAGGTATTATTTTATTTGGTCTCAGCACCGTATGGTTAATTTAACTAGTCACGATTGGCAGCAAATGAGTTAAACAATTATAAGAGATGTGATTGTGGATTTTCCAGTGCACAATAAATAATTCGGCATAGATTTATACTTTTTTCTTCACTTTGTTTTATTTTTTTCCCATTTAAATGCAGGGCACTGGAAATTAATTTGTTAGGTCTGTGAAATTAAGAACAATTGAATAATCAATACATTTGTATCACCATCAGCCGCAGTGTTTCTGCAGATCTCAATTTTTTAGGGGTCATCCTTGACCCCCTATGGAATAAACTGGGGGTCATTTTGTAAATATAGGGGTCATATTTTTTGGACATGCATTTTGATGAATAGACCATGTGATGTCAGATAGACATATATTATTAGTTGATTAGACATCTTCATCTTCGGTGGATTGGTCAGCAAAAAAAGGAAGTTAACCGGAGTAATGTTTCATTTTGGGTTTGTCTGCCATTTTAGCATCCGTATCATGATCATCTACGCGTTTTTATTTGCTAGTGTTTTTATATTTAAGCGTCTACCTACTCAGACCCATATTATAAACGCGATCGATATAATGACGACAATAACGTGAAAAGTACAGACATTAGTTTAACCTGTTCTAAAAATTGACCAAGAATGAATAACTTTATTTTCCAATCATGGGCCACTAAGATGGCATTATGATCAATAAAATGAACAACATAATGAAACATAACAAAAGCCTAATTCTGATAAGCATAATAAACTAAATTGAAATGAAATTATAAGATGTAATATGATCGATATGACGATGACAATAACACGAAAGTACAGGTATTAGTTTTTCCTGTTCTAAATATAGACCAAGATGTAAATAGAAATAAGTTCAGTCGTGATTCCTTACATTTGAAGCTTTTCAAGAAAGTATTACAGGGTTCGACACTAACGCTAGTCCTGTGCCCACCTGTTTTCAGGAGGACTACCTAAACGTGAAAGTTGGCTAGTCCGGCGGACTAGTAATTTTTCGAGCATTATGGCCATAAAATACACATTCCTAATATAGGGCTGGGGTCACTCGATTAGTAAAACTTTGCTATGATTTGGCCGACTTTGTTTTTCTATCCATGTGGGGCAAACGTAATTTTCGGGTCATTTTCAGCAATTTCAAATGTGATTAACCGCATAATTAACAAAACCCTCTAAAATACACAATCAGCGCGTGTTTCACAAGTACCTTATTTAATCCCATTATCATTAAATAACAACCCGACTCTTATCTAATCAAGGCAATAGCCTAATTATCGATCATTATCGGTTTGCCTGAGGCAAGATGTAAATATAACCGCCATGTTTGCTCGTTAGTCGATCACGTGATTAGATCATGCGCGCATTCTATTCAAGTAAACCAATCAAAGCCGTCGTATTTTTCCGTTTGGTGAATAATTAAAAAACGTACTACAAACTACTGCGCACGGACGGGGTTATGATTCGACGAGATAATTTAAAACTGATTTCTCCTGCGATAAATAAATTTAAAAGGCGGTTATAATTATATGATTGACATCGGCACAGTTGTAAAGAATCTTTGCGGCTGGCGTCAATAAGCAAAAGCGCAAACTTCTATTGCGTGTTTTACTGACGGCTATTAAATTATGAAATAAAGAAATGTATTTGGTATAAAGCGAGTTTGTGATTGCTTTATAGACGAGAAAAATCAATGGAAATGTATTGAATCCTACGATTAGTCATAGCCATCAATAACTTATCTATGTCTATGGATCAGGTAATGATTTTGTGTTTTGTTACTCAATGCGGGTATGACTGAAAAATAAGTTTTGGGTAATTGTCGAATAATTTGTATTGTTCACTAAAAATGAAACGAAGACCAGAATAATATTGCATTCGGTTAACATGTGTCAAGTTGGTTAGGGTTGAAAATGCATCTAAATCTGACGAAAGCCTGCCTGGGGAGAAACCAAAAAAAAATAATAAAGATTTACGATTTCAGTTGGTATCTTCAAGACGAAAAGGGTTTTTGGCACTGTTCCCTTTGAAGTTTGTCTCCTGTTATACACCTGTTGTTTTTTTGTTGCTAAGTACACCGTTTTTAGGAAGGACCATCTAGTTCTCAGGAGGACTACTAGTTTTTTAAAGTCACTAGTCCTCCGGACTACCCGTTTAAAAAAGTTAGTGTCGAACCCTGTATTACGACGATAATTTGACGGGTATTTCTTTGCTAGCCTAGTGAATTTCATTGCGTCAAGAATAATGCACAAGCTGATTTATGTCGCGTCAAAAACGCAAGAAACGCGCTCTCGTGGAAACACTGCAGCCGGGCGGGCTTTACTTATTAATATGCATCCATCATCTGTTCCTGGTATCACTTACAGTAAAGTTTCTAAAGAGAAGTTGATCAGGAGATAAGTGATTACTTTCCGCATTCCATTAATAATTTATAACACAAAAGTTCTTGAAACTTTAGAAGTTTAAGTTAAAATATAAGGGTCGAACCGGCAGAGGGACGAATTTTACACACAAAAATGTTGGTATGTAAACAAAAAAAAACGATATGACTTTTGAAAACAATACAATGCCACCTATATACTGATTAATGAGAATAATTTAACTATAAATAAACAAATAAAATAAGAGGAAAAATTATGATAACCTTGCTAATCACCGAAAACAGGTAATGCCCATTTCCTTTGTTGTTTTCTGTAAATGGCGGCGAGTTTGACAAGGGAGATGATTCCCGCTTTTGATGATCCTCTTTGTGCATCTATATTCAGATACCAGAGTCAGATTGGTTTTCACGCGAAGTGTTGTTTAAGTTAATAACGGCCCATCAACACATTGTATAGGTTATACATCGCCAGTATTTGACACTGAGAACAGTCCTATTAAATGTAAAGATGTAAAAGTACTTGGTGAGGACATTGACTTTAACTTGTATAAACATACAAAACAGTAGATCTAGTGTGTTAATGGCGAGCATCATCAATATTGAACGTCATAATATTACAAAAGCTGCATAGGAGCCACTTTATTAGGCTTAAAAAAATACAGCTGTTCAAAAACTCTTAAAGAGGCATGAGGCTTTAGGGCCTAATTTGTTTAAAAACATAAACAAGTACGAAATTACCAATTTAAAACGTGAAATAGTTCAAAGATATAGATGGAACATTAACAGCTTCATATAATACAGCCCAATAATTAAAAAATATAATTTACAGCAAGTCTCCCCTCCAAGTTATAAATAGCTGCCACGCAGAGTCTACACATGGCTCTCGCACATTGCGAATTATTGTACCGCTAAGTTTAAAACAGCTATCCCTGGTACGAATACCTTCTTCGGGTCGTTTATTCTATATGTTCAGCGTAATTTATTTTGGTGTTTTATGGCTCATTTAGTTTATTTATGTCAATTAAATACATACATAATGTATTTGAACAATTCTTAAAAATAATTACGAATCCTAATGTACTTCCTTTAACAGATTTTGCTCCACACTGTTAATTCATTTTTTCTTCTTCAAATAATACGAGAGGTGCCCCACTTATATTTGAACACAATAAAAACGCTGTAAACTGACCCCGTAATATCATTAAACTGTAACAAATGTTCTGTATGTGATCCATGACAATTGTATATGAGTCTACAACGTTTTGGCCATGATTGCAAAGTCTTATTTATAGTTTGTTGGTCAAGATTTCGCCATTCCTTCTTTAATGCGATTTTAAGCCCCCTTAGGGAGTTTATTGTTCGCTTCTGTAGGCGACGTTTCAAGATTCCCCAAATACCAAAATCCATCGGGGCGGCATCAGGGGACTTAGGCATCCACTCTTCAGGTGTAATGAAGTTCACCTTTCTGTCCTTCAAGAATTGCAGGGTCTGTTTAGAGGTATGGCTGGACGCACTGTCCTGATGGAAAACCATAGCATTTGAACCTTCTGGAAAAAGTCTTGGAACATCTTTGTTCAGAAATGGCTTCAGGACGTTGTTAATATCGAATTTCAGTTTTGCCTCTGGACTACACTTCAGCCCAAGCCATGAAACCGCGGGCAAACGCATCACGCTTAACAAACTTCAACTTGTCACTGCATTGTTCACCTTTTCTGATGTAACAAACCCGTCTGCGACCATAGCTACCACCTAAGTAAAACATTGCCTCGTCAGAGGTGACAAAGTTCTTCCATCTTCCTGCACGTAACTTCAGATACAGCTTCCAAGATCTAGCGCGTCTTTTCTTAATCTGTGCCATGTTCAGCTGGTGTACTTTGCACTTTTTTCGCAGTCTGGCTTCCAAAGTTTTGGTAATAATGCGAAAAACAGTTCCCTTAGAGATGCCTAACTTAGATGCCATCTCTCTATGTGTTGGTGGATTGACTTTCGAAATCATGCGTGCGATTTTTCGAACGACGTCAGGGGTGGCAACTGTAGGACGTTTTCTAAATTTTGGCACAGGTTCACCAGAATTGGACATTTTGCGTTGTAATCCAACATTATCACGAATATTCTTTATAGAGCCCAAAGAAATCGTATGTCCCATAGATTTTAATGCCTTTTGAATACTTCTGTAGGAATGTTTAGTCCTCAAAAGCCCAAGAACTATACCCTCTACTTTATCACATATTTTACGGCGTACCATCTTGATATAAAGTTACCGAAATACATGTATATTACAGTATTGGTAATATACTAGCCCATGCAATGCAAATATTTCGAAAATCTCGTGCAGTTTCGTGACAGTCATGATATCTATAGTGTTCAAATATAAGTGGGGCGCCTCTCTTAGTATCCTCAATAGATCCAGCATTGTATTAGCATACATACCCCGTCTATTACAGTCTCTGATAGTTCTTGACAGGTTGTAGCAGTGGCAGTACACGATTCACCAAGGCTGTTTTCTGTAGGATTGACAATTGATGTATGATTATTATTTTTTGCGGGTTCCAATCCCACTGGGAGCTCGACTATTAAGTGGGGGAAGTGCCGAAAGTGAGGAAGTGTCGATTTTTACGGATGGCGACAGATGTACAGTACTGGTGTTAACCAGGAAAAGTGGTTGATCTGCCTCCACCAAATAAAAATAAATATCGTCATATATAACCTTACATGATTGTGTTGAAAATGACTTAAAACACCATACAAACAAACAAACTAAATTTTAATTGTACATAATAGAGTTGATGCATTTTTAAATTATTTACAAATTTCGGGACTCTTAGATGCATCTGTGCATCGTCTTAATTAACATTAATAATTATTTATTTATAAGGGGAAAATGACAGCAAATGCATGAAAAATATGTATGGGTTGATGTATGACACAATGTCTTTTAAAGCAAAAAAAAATCACTGCAAATGAAAAAAAACATTCAATTTATACATTTTACATCTGTATCTATATTTTTAATCAATTTGCAGTGGTTTTCTTTGCTTTAAAATGTATTTTGTCAATATGCCATATATGGTAAAAATGTGCGATGACGTCATCGTTCCAAGATGGCCGCCTCCATTTATGTTCTTTGCAAATGTTCAATAGGTCATTTCATGACATTTTGATAATTCTTTCAGCTTTTTTCAGGTTTTTCAGAGTCCTTTTAAATAAAAAGTGCATCAATCCTTTTAATGGCAATAATGCTTTATATAACTAGTAAAGAATTTTGAATTCATTTGTCGAGCTTTCTTTGATTTAAATGATATTTATCAATATTACATATATGGTAATTTGGAACTATGACGTCATAGTTCTCAAAATGGCTGCTCCAAAATCCGTTTTAAAACAACTTTCAAATGGTTATATCTTTCTTGTTTATCATCCGACTGTGATCATTCATTCACCCTTTTTCAAAGTTTATCAGAACTGTCAATACTAGAGATTGTTTGGCTGTGTCGCTATATGTCAGTACTAGAGATTGTTTGGCTGTGTCGCTACATGTCAATACTAGAGATTGTTTGGCTGTGTCGCTACATGTCAATACTAGAGATTGTTTGGCTGTGTCGCTACATGTCAGTACTAGAGATTGTTTGGCTGTGTCGCTACATGTCAATATTAGAGATTGTTTGGCTGTGTCGCTAATGTCAATACTAGAGATTGTTTGGCTGTGTCGCTTCATGTCAGTAGGCTACTAGAGATTGTTTGGCTGTGTCGCTACATGTCAGTACTAGAGATTGTTTGGCTGTGTTGCTATAGGTCAATACTAGAGATTGTTTGGCTGTGTCGCTACATGTCAGTACTAGAGATTGTTTGGCTGTGTCGATACATGTCAGTACTAGAGATTGTTTGGCTGTGTCGCTATATGTCAATACTAGAGATTGTTTGGCTGTGTCGCTACATGTCAATACTAGAGATTGTTTGGCTGTGTCTCTACATGTCAGTACTAGAGATTGTTTGGCTGTGTCGCTCGCTACATGTCAGTACTAGAGATTGTTTGGCTGTGTCGCTACATGTCAGTACTAGAGATTGTTTGGCTGTGTCTCTACATGTCAATACTAGAGATTGTTTGGCTGTGTCGCTACATGTCAGTACTAGAGATTGTTTGGCTGTGTCGCTACATGTCAATACTAGAGATTGTTTGGCTGTGTCGCTACATGTCAGTACTAGAGATTGTTTGGCTGTGTCGCTACATGTCAATACTAGAGATTGTTTGGCTGTGTCTCTACATGTCAATACTAGAGATTGTTTGGCTGTGTCGCTACATGTCAGTACTAGAGATTGTTTGGCTGTGTCGCTACATGTCAATACTAGAGATTGTTTGGCTTTGTCGTTACATGTCAATACAAGAGATTGTTTGGCTGTGTCGCTACATGTCAATACTAGAGATTGTTTGGCTGTGTCGCTACATGTCAATACAAGAGATTGTTTGGCTGTGTCGCTACATGTCAATACTAGAGATTGTTTGGCTTTGTCGTTACATGTCAATACAAGAGATTGTTTGGCTGTGTCGCTACATGTCAATACTAGAGATTGTTTGGCTTTGTCGTTACATGTCAGTAGGCTACTAGAGATTGTTTGGCTGTGTCGCTACATGTCAGTAGGCTACTAGAGATTGTTTGGCTGTGTCGCTACATGTCAGTACTAGAGATTGTTTGGCTGTGTCGCTATATGTCTATACTAGAGATTGTTTGGCTGTGTCGCTACATGTCAGTACTAGAGATTGTTTGGCTGTGTCGCTACATGTCAGTACTAGAGATTGTTTGGCTGTGTCGCTACATGTCAATACTAGAGATTGTTTGGCTGTGTCGCTACATGTCAATACTAGAGATTGTTTGGCTGTGTCTCTACATGTCAATACTAGAGATTGTTTGGCTGTGTCGCTACATGTCAGTACTAGAGATTGTTTGGCTGTGTCGCTACATGTCAGTAGTAGAGATTGTTTGGCTGTGTCGCTCGCTACATGTCAGTACTAGAGATTGTTTGGCTGTGTCTCTACATGTCAATACTAGAGATTGTTTGGCTGTGTCGCTCGCTACATGTCAGTACTAGAGATTGTTTGGCTGTGTCGCTACATGTCAGTACTAGAGATTGTTTGGCTGTGTCGCTACATGTCAGTACTAGAGAATGTTTGGCTGTGTCGCTACATGTCAGTACTAGAGAATGTTTGGCTGTGTCGCTACATGTCAGTACTAGAGATTGTTTGGCTGTGTCGCTCGCTACATGTCAGTACTAGAGATTGTTTGGCTGTGTCTCTACATGTCAGTACTAGAGATTGTTTGGCTGTGTCGCTACATGTCAGTACTAGAGATTGTTTGGCTGTGTCGCTACATGTCAGTACTAGAGATTGTTTGGCTGTGTCGCTACATGTCAGTACTAGAGAATGTTTGGCTGTGTCGCTACATATCAGTACTAGAGAATGTTAGGCTGTGTCGCTACATGTCAGTACTAGAGATTGTTTGGCTGTGTCGCTCGCTACATGTCAGTACTAGAGATTGTTTGGCTGTGTCTCTACATGTCAATACTAGAGATTGTTTGGCTGTGTCTCTACATGTCAGTACTAGAGATTGTTTGGCTGTGTCTCTATATGTCAATACTAGAGATTGTTTGGCTGTGTCGCTACATGTCAGTAGGCTACTAGAGATTGTTTGGCTGTGTCGCTACATGTCAGTACTAGAGATTGTTTGGCTGTGTCGCTCGCTACATGTCAGTACTAGAGATTGTTTGGCTGTGTCGCTACATGTCAGTACTAGAGATTGTTTGGCTGTGTCTCTACATGTCAGTACTAGAGATTGTTTGGCTGTGTCGCTCGCTACATGTCAGTACTAGAGATTGTTTGGCTGTGTCGCTACATGTCAGTACTAGAGATTGTTTGGCTGTGTCGCTACATGTCAGTACTAGAGATTGTTTGGCTGTGTCGCTACATGTCAGTACTAGAGATTGTTTGGCTGTGTCGCTACATGTCAGTACTAGAGCTTGTTTGGCTGTGTCGCTACATGTCAGTACTAGAGATTGTTTGGCTGTGTCGCTACATGTCAGTACTAGAGATTGTTTGGCTGTGTCGCTACATGTCAGTACTAGAGATTGTTTGGCTGTGTCGCTACATGTCAGTACTAGAGAATGTTTGGCTGTGTCGCTACATGTCAGTACTAGAGAATGTTTGGCTGTGTCGCTACATGTCAGTACTAGAGATTGTTTGGCTGTGTCGCTACATGTCAGTACTAGAGATTGTTTGGCTGTGTCGCTACATGTCAATACAAGAGATTGTTTGGCTGTGTCTCTACATGTGAGTACTAGAGATTGTTTGGCTGTGTCGCTACATGTCAGTACTAGAGATTGTTTGGCTGTGTCGCTACATGTCAATACAAGAGATTGTTTGGCTGTGTCTCTACATGTCAGTACTAGAGATTGTTTGGCTGTGTCGCTACATGTCAGTACTAGAGATTGTTTGGCTGTGTCACTACATGTCAATACTAGAGATTGTTTGGCTGTGTCTCTACATGTCAATACTAGAGATTGTTTGGCTGTGTCGCTACATGTCAATACTAGAGATTGTTTGGCTGTATCTCTACATGTCAATACTAGAGATTGTTTGGCTGTGTCACTACATGTCAGTACTAGAGATTGTTTGGCTGTGTCTCTACATGTCAATACTAGAGAGTGTTTGGCTGTGTCGCTACATGTCAATACTAGAGCTTGTTTGGCTGTGTTGCTATATGTCAATACTAGAGCTTGTTTAGCTGTGTCGCTAATTCCCTTTAACTGAAAGGCAATTGAAACTGAAATACCGGTAACTGTAATTCAGCGTTAACATTTAAGAAAATGTCTTTTCCAAACGCATTTGTAGTTGTAATTCTAGTAAAACATGATGTCAAAATAATTGTAGTTGGCATGTTTTAGACTTAGCAATACGGAACCGCTAATCGCATCCATCCATACTGGACTTCGAAGACTTTGAAGATTGCTATTGTCGTGCAGTCTTTGTCCAGTGAATTCGAACTCATACGTACCAATGACGTCACGGGGCTCTCTGACACTTACCCGTCTTCAAAAAGGGCGAATCTCAGGGCGTGTGCACTATGCGGTACACTTGACTACTGTGAGAAAACGGGACATCAATAGCACTGTCTGGTACGTGAAACCGTGTAGATTTTTTTTGTTAACCGTGTAGACTTTCCAAGATGGCGGACAACCGAGAACACGAGAGGTAGGTACTTTATTATTTAGGCGATATCTTTTTTAATTTAGGGTTCAACACCAGTTCAATGTACGTGGCATGCGCCCAAATAGTCCAGTATTAAACATTGACTTCTGCCAGAGTCATGCCTAGCGACAGGTGTAAGTAATCGATGTCCAACCTGAACACGTTTGTGTAATTGTGAGGAAATGTCGATTCTTACGAACGGCGGGAGGTGTACGGTACTGGTTCTACCCAGGAAAAGTGGGTGGTCTGCCTCCAACACAAAAAAAATCGACCGTCATATATATATAACCTCACATGTGTTGAAAATAAAACACCATACAAACAAAAAACGTTTGTGTGTAAAAAATGAAGCGGGCAACAACACGTTTTTTTGTGTATTTGTGACGTTAGAAAAGCACACTCGCAACTGTTTTGTTAAAAAAAAAGCGAATATTATCCCACAGTTTGTACGTTAGGCACGGATATTGAGTTTGAAAAAATATCATTGTTCACTGTGTATATTTAAGGAATGAAATGCGCTCTTTTGGTTTTCATTGTGGGTATGCACACTATTTGGGTGGTTTAAAGTGTGTGGAGTCCGCGTACTTTAAACCATCCAAATGTTTTTCATACCCCCAATGAAAGCCAAAAGAGCGCATTTCGTTCCTTATATTTACATAAATATTTACCTTTAAATGGCGTTGATTTCTTCTCTATATACGCCAGATTTACTATTTATAAATAGTTTATTATACGGGGATTTTTATGGAGTAAAATGTAACAGCCGTTACGATCGGCAACATTTTAGCCACACCCCTCATGCGCAATATTTTATTAAGTTAGGCTCCGCCCATCATCCAATGAAAACCGTTAAAGGGCATATCATGTTATTCCGAAGGTAATGGTATTCATTGGAAAATTAAATGCAGCGTGTCAAATAAGATTCAATGCAATAGCGATGTAAATATCAAAATGTAATATGCGTGTTAACCGTGTCGACCCATGCCTGTTTCATGAAAACGGTTAGCGTGTACAGTGGTGTTTTGTTTATCGAGTAGACCCTGCTATTCAGATACGTCTTCTCCAGGTAACAACATTAATCGGCAACCTTATATCTTGTGAACATCTTATACTGTATCAGCAAAGGCAATTACATGTGATACTGGGGGCATTTATCTTGTATCTTTGATCATTTTTGTGTGTGTTTTTTTCAGTTGAAAAGAGTGAGAAGTGTGAAGATGGAACATCAATGTTATTAATGCGATAAGACTGCAAAACACTCTTGCTGAATGAAAAAAAAAGGTAAATTTATATGCATTACTTCAATCCCACTGGGAGGTCGACTTGTAAGTGAGGAAGTGTCGACTTGTGAGCGAGGAAGTGTCGACTTGTGAGTGAGGAAGTGTCGACTTGTGAGTGAGGAAGTGTCGATTTGTGAGTGAGGAAGTGTCGACTTGTGAGTGAGGAAGTGTCGACTTGTGGAGTGAGGAAGTGTCGACTTTTAAGGATGGCGGGGGTGTTCTATACTGGTTTTACCCAGGAAAAGTGGGTGGTCTGCCTCCACCATAAATCAAAGTACCGAAGGTACTGAGAGCATGGTGAACTATGATTTTTGCATCCATGTAATGGAAGGTTTCTTTCCAATCACGCATGGCATGGATGGACTGAAAATGTGTCAACTCTTTTTAATAATAATACATCATTGCATGTAATAATACATCAATGCATCGTTTAATGTATCTGGAAGTAAGGCGATTAAAACAATATAAGGTAAGGTATATACAGGAATAAAGAAGGGAACAAAAGGAATGATTGGTTATAATGAAAATTTAAATCCGAAACGCTTCATCAGATCTGAACCATATATTCACAGCAGGGAGTACGTTATAGGGAGGAGAAACGGGCTCGTTTGGCCGATTTATGTTGTCGCGCATGTGTTTCACTACTCCGTGAAAATGACTACTTCCGGTTGTTTCGCGAGTGTGTGAAAAACAGCAAATTCTTATAAATTATTACACTTACAAACTCAATAAAGGTGCTAAATGTAAACATAAGTATTATTTATTCACACTGTGTCCTCTGATACAGAGCGTGTATTTGTTTGCATGTTTAAAAGCACATTTTACCAGACGGTTCCGTGTAACAAAGATGGCGCCACTCTGCGCCAAATAAAAAATGGTGACAGTGTATAGCTATTGCAAACGAGATACGAGACTACGGGTTATTTAGGCATTAATAATAACAAAAAGTGAATAGTAAACATATTTATCTTTGTAAAGAAGGTAATTTCATGGTGATGATTATAATACAAAGCCTAAAAAGAGGTGATTAAAATGTGCCTTTTGAGATATCAGCTAAATTTTTAATTTTATAGAATTAAAAATGGTGTGGAGCTATTGTAAACGAGATACGAAGTATGGGTTATATTAAGCATTAATAATAACAAAAAGTGAATAGAAGACATATTTATCTTTGTCAAGAATGTAATTTCGTGATGTTGATTATAACAGAAAGCCGTAAAAAGGGGCTGTAAAAACTGCATAATATGAGATGTTGGCTGAAATTTTAACTTTTCAAATGTAACGCGCTTACGATCGATTTACCTGTATCGATAAAATAGTAAATGGCGGCGTTCTAGCGCGACAACATAAATCGATAAACTAGAGCGTTTATGAACCCGTTTCTCCTCCCTATAACGTACTCCCTGATTCACAGGTGTTAAAGTGTATCAAAAAACATCACCTGTCATCACCTGTCAAAGTTCAGAAATGAATATAGCGTCAAAAAGGTCAAGACAGCTAATTCTGCCAATTCAAGGGGAGGTAATTCATAGACCCTTTGACCAACAAAGCTGAATTAAAATAGGAAACGACCCTGCATTTATATTGACCTACTATGCAAGTATGTTTAAAATCAAACAAACACGAGTGTAGTCTGAAAGACAGCCATATCCCCCGATGCACAAAGATTTATAATATACAAATTTAAACATGGAATGTCCCTGTAAAGTGAAAAATTCTCCCTAAAGTTTCCTTGTTCCAAAAAGTGTGACCTTCAACTAAAAGAGCATATGTTTTACACACAACTAGTAGTAGAGACATACAGACTACACATATACAAAACATAACATAAATCTTTGTGCTCATTTGATTTTAATCTCACAACTCGGAGTATCCCTGGTCTCGGGATACCGTTGTTATTTATTCTCACAACTCGGAATACCACTGGTCTCGGGATACCGTTGTAGTTCATTCTCACAACTCGGATTGAACATGATGTTCATAAACAATTATTTCGTTGTTATATTTTTCATCCATGTATGTGAACATGATGTGAAGGCCCGAGCCTTTTGGCCTAATAGGTAGTTACGTTACTGAGAATTTCACAATTCATATACCTAATTGTAATTTTTACGTGGATTTATTGTTTAAGCCCGGTGTGTACACACGGTAAGATTTATCTTATAAGATACGTCTTGTGAGACAAATTGCATCGTGTGTACAGGGGCTTAACACACAAGTTATGAACATGCTCTATTTCCCTAAGACAATATCAAAAGCACCGCCATCCAACTACACGTGGCGACAGGCCGAGGTGTACTTTGACATAAATTTCGCAGCATAGGGGCTTCATGCATTGTTGATTTGTTCACGCGGGTATTTTAGTTCATACATAGCAACATGGCAGGAAACATATATATATCATTTGTCTATGAATAGGACCACAGTCTTGTCTTTGCATATCCGTGTCCTGCTACGGACATGTGGTTTATAATTTCACAAAAATAAACTGTTCAATCGGTAAAGTCGCTGAGATTCACAAAATGAAAACTTAATAATGCTTATTATTCACGTGGCTTGCAAGAATCGCTCTCCATCTGTATTTAGCCCCACAAGAAGATACCGCACATGAATACATAAACTATTGTTTGTGTTTTGCAGCAACCAGATTCAGGGCTTTTCCTAGGTATTTAAATCGAATTGGGAACTGTTTATCGACAAATTGCCAAAATTGGGATTTTAGTGTATTATGAACAATTTAAATACTGATTTCAACCTGTTAGCGTGGTAATCAGTTACTGAAATTAGTGTGTGGAGTGACACCAACACAATAAAACATATGTTTAAAACTTTATTTTTTTGTGGATTGGGAATTTTGTTCTTTAAATTGGGAATAAACTTTTTTTTGGCCATTGGGAATTGGCCATTATTCGGCCCCGTGGCACTCCTAGAAAAAGCCATGCAGTGCAGATTTGAAGTTTGTATCGCCTCAATGAAAATTATGTTGTATAACGAGTGTCACCCTGTACAGTTATTGGTATAGCCACCATGTTCCACCATATCTGTGTTTAAGCCTTAATTCACCCTTTCGATGCTTGCTCGCAACATGTATTCCCAATCCGTGTCGAGATGTGAAGCTTTTCCCACAGAGAGCGGTTTTATTCCCAGCCTCGATAAAACATTCATTCATGGCTTCAAATATGGAAAAGTAGATATAAAAGTCGAACAAGAAAAGTAGCATTCAAGGACGACAGTCAACCACATACACAAACAGACACAAAGAAAGACTTTAAAGATGAATAAAAGGCAAAAAAAAAGACATAAAACAAAAAAGGTTGACAATAGAGCTACCGCATTTGAACGGTCAGTGGCCAACAATGGGGGCTGCTGGGGTTTAGACCAGGTTCTAGGGAGCACCAAACCACACTCTTACCCTATTGTCATCGCAATAAACGGGACAGTGTAAATAAAGATATCCCCGCCAGGTTATATTCTCTAACAAACAAGGCAGCATTAATAGGCAATATAAGTAAAAGACATAAATGATCATGTATATATAATATTAAAAAAATGCTAGAAAGCCACAAAGTAAGTACTCAGTGACTTAGCAGAAGCCATTACAAGATAATAAAGCGTTAAGGGTACGACAAGACAAGATTAAACGCTACCGTCCTATAAGGATTTAGGTAGACGTCATCACAGGTTCCACAGCCTGTCCGGCCATCGCACAATCAAAGAGGAAAGCAAAGTGGCGAACTGTAAATGGGTCCACCACTAATCACGCAGTGCGTTGCAAAATGATAGGGTCATAACCTCTTATGATGCACTTTTTAACAAGTTTAATAAATATTGTATGACAGTGAGTATGACCAAGGAACTTACGAAGTTTGTAAATCACATCACCATAGAAGTCAGGTTGTGATAGTCCTTGTCGTAGAAGAGTTCTTAAATAACTTTTAAAGAAATAGATTGGAAATTATCCAGTAAGTGGCATGCTATTATCAATGTCTTGAATTTTTTTTTCAAGACATTGCTAATAGCATGTCACTTACTTGTTAATTTCCACGAAAGTATGACGTATAAAGCTTAATTTTAGAATGACAAGTGGTGTACAGTGGTATTTTTTCCTCTTTTTTTTTCCAAAGTGAATAAACCGAATGGTATGTAACCGAGTCCAAAAACAGATGAGAAATGTACAGTTTAAACGAGTAATATCACAATTGTCGGGTGCTTCCAAATTATGAAAAAACATTGTAGGGCTGATAAAGTATAAGATGTTTAAAACATCCGACATCCGTATAATGTTGTCGATTAATGATGCTAGCTCGGACAAATAAGACGCGGTCTGAATAGCTGGTTCTACACGGTAACCTTTTTCTTGAAACAGGCATGGTCTACACGGTTAATACGCATATTACATCTTGGTCTGCACGGTGAACAGTGCATTTTGTTTCAAACTCAAAGATATAGTCTAATATAGTTTCAATGGGGACACATGGGCCTAACTTACAAACAGTGGATAATATTCGCTTATTTTTTAGCAAAACATATGCATGTGTGCTTTCCTAACGACACAAACACACAAATATCGTGTTGTTGCCCATTTCATTTTTTTATTTACACAAACGTGTTCAGTTTGGACATCGATTACTTACACCTGTCTCTAGGCAGGGCTCGGACAGGCGTCGCACGTACATTGAACTGTGTTGAAACCTAAATTAAAGATATCGGCTAAATAATAAAGTACCTACCTTTCGTGTTCCCCGGCTGTCCGCCATCTTGGAAAGTCTACACGGTTAACAAAAAATATACACGCTTTCACGTACCAGACAGTGAATAAGTGTAATATTTGAACAGATTGTATATTTTAACCGAATATATGCTCAAAAGACACGTAATATAATAGCTCACCTTTAAGAAAATGTCTAAGTGCCCAGTTTTATAAGTGTTATAATTTGTTCTAAGAAAACAGTCGACTTTAAAATTTTAATTTGTGTTCATACAATCAGAGTGGACAATGTCTTGAAAAATATCAGGGAGGACGCCATCATTTTGAGAACTGTGACATCATAGTTCTTAAATACCATAGGGCATTACTTGGAATTTTCTAAATATGATAAGTTACTTATTGATAAGTTACTTTGGATAAGTTACTTATTGATAAGTTACTTTGGAAGAAATTGGAATATTATGTTAAGTTACAATAAGAAGAAAATCCAACAAGTGTATGAAATATACACTAAAGTGTAATAAAGCTTAAAAAGATCATCAGCTAACCAATTTGCATTAATTTGTAGTGATTTCTTTGCTTTAAATGGTAATAACATCTGTCTGTCAACTTCTAAGTGTTTTCAGAAATTGGGACTTTGGGCTAGAATTAGGCTTTAGGGAGGTTTTGTTTTTAGACAATATTTTGGATTGTTTTGTGTGTGTTTTTTCTGTAAATTTCACTTGTAGAGCTTTTAACATGTTTGTTTTTTATATTACTTTTTTTTGCACAAGTAAACCTATGTTACACAGAGATGTACTACCACGTGACACACACACACACACACACACTGCTTAGATCTCTGTTTCATATTAGCAATCTTATTTCAGCAACAGTCTTCAATTAGGCCTAAATAAGGCAGCAACGACGCATTTCAACCCTATATTAGGGTGCCACTGTGTGGTAAGTGGAAGATATATATATAATCTTTTATTCCGCAAAATTCCAAAAGTTCATAAGGCAGTTTGTAGGTGGGGAGTGACAACGAGTTTGCCTCTATTCTAATGGTGTGTGTGTGTGTGTGTGTGTGTGTGTATAAGGTGCGTGTGTGTGTGTGTGTGCGTGCGTACGTACGCAGCTATCTATTGGCGTTACCATTTTTATCTCCCTCGCATGTTGTGTGTGTGTGCGTGCGTGCGTGCGTGCGTGCTTGCTTGCGTGAGCACGTGGTCGCATGTATGTGTATATACGTACGTATGTACGACCACGTATGTGTATATACGTACGTATGTATGTGGAGGTGTACTGCTTAATGAGTATGACTGAAAAGAAAAGCGAAAAGGGCATTCCAGCTACGAAAAGGGCCTGTTTTATTCAAAGTGCATCAATATTGTTTGGTTTTGGTGATTTAAATGTGAAGAATGTGTAATTATACTAAGAATAAAATAAGAATATACTAAATAAAAGATTTTAGAAAGTCTTAATTCCTCAAAAATACATATGTATAGCGACAATTATCAGCTACGAAAAGGGCCGGTCTGCGAAAAGGGCCCGTTTGATTTATTATAAATATGTTTATGTAATATAGTGATTTGTTTCATGTAACTTTGTTTTTCATCAATAAAAGTAATAAAAAATGTGTGCTTTTCAAAGAAACTCAAACAATAAGTATCTTATTAAACTTATTTTATTACGTATGTAACAAATGCCGCTGTATACTTAAACACGCTAAATGACATGATACGAAAAGACATTTATTGGACCATTTGATCAATTACAATAATTTATATTATTTTATATTTAACATAAAGCTTTTTGAGGACTGGGAATGATACTAAATTCCAAGCTATGCACTAGTAACGGGTCACATGCTCTATGCATTACGAAAAGGGCCGTGCATAGCCGTTAATGTGCTACGAAAAGGACATACCGGTATTGTTAAAATTAGGAAAATGGCTTAATACCTGAACCTGATGTAAGAATTCACACGAGAATACTTTTGTTTTGTTTATTGTTTAACATAAAGCTGATATAAAATTCAAAGTTATGCACTAGAAGCGAGTCACATACACTACGAAAAGGGCATATGCATGACAATATATTTTAAAGGTGATGTTTAAATGTGTTATTGGCAAAAGACCTGTTTTTGATACTTTTTTTTTTTTATGGAAAGGTCTTGCATTTTCCATTGGGTGGTCGTTTTCAGAATATGGTTTGCACTTTGTCCAATTTGGTGGAATTTCCCCGTTTTACCGGTTCAATTACATGCTCTTTAAGGAGTGGTAATAGCTTGTTTTGAAAATGTTGCATGACTTTTTTCCCCTAACGGTGTTGTCTTTCTCTGTTATTAATTGTTGTAAATTTGACAGTCGGTAGTTAAAAGTGTCTATATCTGTGTTTTGAATAAGTCCATGAACTTTTTAAGAGGACCGCTGATAAATTCTTTATCTATTTCTGTCGTTTGGTTCCTACTTGCATTCAGGTCATAAGCACTGGCATACGTTGATACGTCCTCTTCTACTTCTTGTATTGTAGATAATTCCTGTCCATAATGTGAGCTGTCCATTAAATTTTCATCATTTTCTGACGGTATGGCAGTCATGCAGTCGGGAGTGTTGTACACCCGGTGAGATCGTAAGATTCCCCTTCCCGACTGCATTCACCTTACCCTCTTTGACGTAACACTTATATATACATTATTTCTAACAATTTAGCATCTTAGTTTCTTCTGAGTAAAATCACAATCAACACGTGTCGTTAATCCTATTAACACCTCGCTTTTGTGCGAAGCAAATAAATACCCGTAATTGCGACTAGTGTCTCCACATAACATAAAACATTAAATTTATTAAATTGTGTACCTAAACTAATCAGCATCAATTATTTTTACATTATTGCTAACAATTTATCAACTTATTTATTTTGATGCAACGCTATTATTATTATTTTTTAAATCACAATAAACACGAAGAGCTTCTGTCCGTTATTCTCGTATTAACATAAAAAATAAACAATTTCGTTATAAACAACAAATAATTTTGCCACGTTATAAACTATTATATAGTATAAGGCATTACATTCATTTATTTAATCCGTAAAGCATAGTTTCATTCGAAAACCTCTCCACATAACAGAAAACATTACATTTATTAAATAGTGTCTACCTAAACTAATTTTCAATCATTTATTTCTACATTAATTCTTATAATTTAGCATCTTAGTTTCTTCTTAGTAAAATCACAATCAACACGTGTCGTTATTCCTATTAACACCTCGCTTCTGTGCAAAGCAAAGGAATACCTGTAGATGCGACGCATGTCATTAATCGTATCGACACACGGCTTCGCAAATGTGCGGATTAAAGTAATTAGTGAAACACATACTAGTCACAAAGCAACATTTAAACACATTTAATATCCCTTTGCCTTTCGCACGCATTACCGTCTAGGTTGCTAGGATGGTTGTCTCCCCTTACTGCTTTATTTTTACGGAGTTCGGTACTTATTTTCGTTAGCGATGTGCAATTAGCGCGGACAGTTAGATCATTTTTTCAATTGTCTAACGTTTCTTCATACGTTATATATCTGAACACATTGTTTCTTTACCCTAATTTCATTATATCTGTTACATAGCAACACCGCCATTTTGTTTATCGAAATCAAGATGGCGGAAAATAAAGACTAAATCGCCTATGTGTGTGCAATTCATCAGATTATACTGCCAATACAACTGGATAAACATCTAAATATGTGATTTAAGCTCAAGTAAGTGTAATTTACTAAGACATGATTTGCATCTGGTGTTATTTGTCTTGACTGTCCAAAAAAAATGGAGCTTTGAACAGGGCGACCTTCTCAAATGTTGTTGTTAATTTTTTCACGACTTTACATGGTTTCATGCAAACTCTTGCTATAATATAGGAGATCTTACAAGAGTGGCCATGTATTATTGATTTTAAGAAATGATTCTGCCAGTGTCTCGTTAGATAAAATGATAGAATGATATGATACGAGGCTCTGCCAGAGTATCCTATCTTTTTATCAAACAAGTTTATTAACGTCACAAATGTAAGATTCAGTTTATCACATAACACACCTACTGTGCATTTCAGAGTGCCTAGACGTCGAATATGAATCAAGATTTTTTTTATTACTTTCTATATGTTTTCATATCTGATATGATTGAATAGAATGAAAACGGACGCTCCTGAATCAGTTTGCAATCTTCGCGTAGTCATCCTCTAAGCTTTGCAAAGCAAAAATTCATTTTGACGCACTCTGTAATTTTATTAACAGCCAAAACCAAAATGGTGAAAGCGGAACATTCCATTTTCCTAGGGTAGGGTAGTGGTAGGGTGACTTAAAAAATCAGTTGTGACCAATACTGGTTATGTAACAGTTATCGTCATTCACCAGATTTCGTCATTATAAATAAAACACTTGATGTTGTGATTATTTTTCGACCCCACTTTACAAATCACTACACACTGTCATTAGAAGATTGGAGAGGAAAAAATATTTTAGAAATGTTAACAAACTCTCTCAAACCAACGCGTTAACCTATATAAATACCGTTATAAACAAAACACAATCGAGGGAATCACGCGCTAATGCGCAGGCGCAGGAAAAAAAAAATAGCGTTTCAACCAAGGGAGACAACGAGTACACGTAAATCAAAATAATTAATTTTGCGCACAGCTGTTTTCCTTTAAATTATGAATGTCGAAGTGAAGTAAATTACACCCGATATGGCACAGTTGAAAGATCGTTTTAAATTGTAGATATGACTTTTTTCTAAAAAAAAAATAATTGTGTATTCAAATGCAATGGTATATTTATGTTTCAATTAATAACTGCACAAGTTTTCATCATCCCAAATATGGGTTATTTGGTATTAAACTGAAGATGATGATAACTACTACATTCAGCTCGGACGGCCGGCTCATTTCAGTCTATATTAAGTAACGGTCACGTGACACTTGTTACCGAGAATAAAAATAATGTAAACACAGAATATTTACGGCAAAGGGGTAAGCTTCTCTACTGGCAAAAATATTTATGAGATGACTAGTTTTGAATTAGATATAGTAAAGAACCAACATAAAAATGACGATATCTGGTATACAGCCAGTAGTAGTGTAAATAATAAATTATAAATGCAGTTTACTATTTACCTACCTTTTATTTGCTAGATATAATGTTTTCCATTCCAAAATAAAAGATAAGTATGATCGATTGCTGGAGGTTCTGAACATTTAACAACAACAACACCCCCCTGCATAACCTATGTTTTATTTGGTACATCCGAACCCTAGAAAAAGACAGTCACATGCGCAGACGACAATTTCTAAAAATTGTGCCGCCATGTTGTTTTAATATTTCACACGTAAACAAGGAGGTCAAAATGAGTTTTGGGCTTTGTGAAGCATAACAGGATGGCTATGGAAAGATTGTAAACAGATCCAGGATCGTCTATTTTCATTCTATCTATTTATGGAAATATTGTAGCCAGAATCCAGGAGCGTTCTACCAGGAGCGTCTATTTTCATTCTATCTAATAGATAGAATGAAAATAGACGCTCCTGGATCTGTTTACAATCTTTCCATAGCCATCCGTTACGCTTCACAAAGCCTAAAACTCATTAAACCATATCAGGTATGAAAACATATAGAAAGTAATAAAAAAAAGCTTGATTCATATTGACGTACAGGCTCCATGAAATGCACAGTAATACATGATAGTTTCACTATAATTTTGTCAATTTACCTTGTATACGGCGGCAATTTGTAAGAGAAATCATGACCGTTGTTTTATTGTTTTCATGACATCAGCTACATTACGCGGCTGTAACACGTTCGCCCCACAAATAATGCGACAGCCTAAACTAAATTTAACATACATTTCATACAGTAAGATTTCAAATAAGGATAAATATTTAAAGTGTCTGAACATATCGCATGATGTACCACGCAAACAATTGGGATTAAATGTTTTACTGTACACAAACACAGTGATTCGGTCCTCATTTGCATCTGTAGTTCACTAGTGTAATACGAGAAATAAGTCATGGCTTTATTACATTCCCGTAAGCCATGTTATGCGATGAAATTTGTTATGAACTTTTGTGCTTTCTGGTTTAAGAATATATGTGTCTGACAAACACCAATTAACTTGGTAAAATCTTTCCTATAATTATTTAACAGGGTCTCCTCCAGTAAAACATCCAGGCGCTGATAGTTATTTTGATTACGGTATATATAAATATGTTTTCTGTATTGAACAGATGTTGGTGTGGGAAGGGGTGTTCTTCTCTTCCACAATTTTGTCAAACTTTTGTTTTTATTTGGTGGGCTCTGAAGTATACAATTGTTATGAAATAGTAATTAATTTAAAGTATGTTTTTATTGGTTTTATGCTTTGAAACATTTCTTCAGCATTTTTGTTTTGATTTATTGAGCTCTGAAGAATGTAGCCTAGGGTATAACAGGGACTGACAAGCCAAAATGTGTTGTTGTTGGAGAAGAGAATATTTAAATCTCGAAAAACCATTGACATTTGCATATATTAAAGTGAGCCATTTTACTACTTTAATTTTGTAAAAATTGGTTCAGATACTTTAAATTTCACATTATAATATCAATGACATTCTCTAAGTGCCTCCCCAAAGCGTATTAAAAAAGAATTGCTTGCATAAAAACTTTTAATTTTATATTTGGAAAAAAAGCAAAGAGTATACAAACTACGGTTGTCGTAAAATAGTGTGACAAAACAGTCATGTGCATCTGTCAATCATTCCTTTGTCAGAAAATAAATTAAACTTATGCAGTGTTTGTTGTAATCCAATAGATCAAAGTCCAACAATAAACAATACATGACATACTGTAGAACGCTTTTGATTAGGGAAATATCTAGTCTCAGTAGCAAGGATTAGGTTTCAATCAATGGCTGTCTGTTCTTGTTAATTATTTAACAGCCATGAATGTATATGGCACAGAGTGGAAATGTATTGAAATAACAGTTATTTGTTGTTGTTTATGAAAGACAGTTTCAAAATGAAAGGTAAGATGTAATCACCTGATGGCTTATAAATCACACGTTAATAAAATGAAAGGAAAACAAGGCTTTGTTGGCACAGCCAAATTTGGATTTGGAATCATGCCCAGCAGTGCTGTGGCGCTAAAAGTACCTGGGTAAGACCATTAGTAGTGTTTCTTTTTCTGTTTCAGGGTATACGCTATGCCTACAAGTATGATGCAAGTAAGTCTTCCCGTGACTCACTCACTGGGTGACCAGACTATTAAACAGGCTGAACCACTCAAGTCTGTTTCCAAACCCAACTGTCTTGGTATTGAAGTGATAGACAAGATAACATGGCAGGGCTGGGAACCAGGGAGGGAATATACAAAAAATATTGTACTGAAAAATGTCAATTTGAAGACTCAGAAGATAAAATACAAGTATGTATCTAGTTACTCGATTTACTCTCCCTTATATTTCTAGCCCACCCTAAGAAACTCACAGACAGTATTTGTCTTTCACAGATCTATACATTTAAGTACAATGTTTATTACCATCCTGCCACAGTGGAACGACAGTCAAACCTGTATTTAGAGACCACTAAAGGGAAGAGCATCAGAGCTAGTCTCTTCATACGGGGCATTTTAATTTAAAACAAGCATTTGGAGCTGAAAGTACGGTCCCGTAATACAGATGGTCTCTTGAGCAGGTTTGACTAATAATTTTCAATTACTGTAGCCGAGGACTTAGCCTTGGTATCCTTCAAGTCTGTGCTCTCATAATGCACCTTTTAAACACATGTCAGGGTTTGATATTAACTTTTTTCAGCAACTTGTCCATAGGACAAGTAACTTACACAATTTACTTGTCCCCAGTCAAATCTACTTGTCCCCACACTTCATGTAAAAGTGATACAAAAAACAAGATCAATCATGAAAGTGACATTACATTCCCTCAGTTGCATTCCACCAATGAAAACAAGATGGGTTTTATTTGTCATTTACAATGATTGTGCTCACCAATGTTTTGACATTTTTTCAGTCACAAGTATTAAAGATGTAAAACTCCATATTGTTATAAAATTTAGTTGTACATAGGACAAGTCACCTGGGACAATCAACTTGTCCCCAGTAGAATCTACATGGCACAGGACAAGGGGACAACTGTTAATATCAAACTCTGCATGTTACAAGAGACTCATGAGGGCTAGAAATTAGCAATAGTCTGGTGTCTGAGAGTAGTAAATAGAGGAGTTTAATTAACATTGTTGAAGTGATACGGAAAGAAAGATTCTTGCAATATAGAAACGAGTGCGTTTTCGCACGAGTTTCTATATCGCAAGAATATTTCTCACGAGTGAATTATTTTCCGTATCACGACAAAAAAATGTTAATTAAACTATATAATATATATTCTGTGATGAATTTCTTTCCAATCATCTTTTGACACAAGTATTCCTTCTTCTGTCACTCAGTCAATTCGTGACGTAATATAGTGACGTCTGTCGTTTAGTTCATAACATTTGGCTACTGTGCTATCTTGCACACTAGGCGAGATAGCACAGTAGAGGAAGGGATATGTTATAGATTTTCTCAAACTGGGAAATTTCTATAATTCATCACAGAATATATAATATATCGTAATATTTCCATAGTTACAATAAATACCTATAGGGCATTATTACCAATTGCCTCAGTAATCAAATTGAGTGTTTTCCGTATTATTTTTATCAAAGTCTTGATCGAGATGCTTGTATTTACTTGGATAAACTTGCATACATAAAAAATGTGGAGGTATCTTCAAAATGCATTTAAAACTCATGAAGGAGATGAATTTATGTAAGATTTGATAAGATTTTTTTCAGATCCTTGCTATTATAATTTGTATATCGTATATATGTGAATATTATGAAATAAATATTGTTTAAACCAAAACTCATGAAAAGAAATCTGTAACCAGAGACCGATGGTCTTGTAAATTAAAAATGTTAAATTCTAGCCCTGCTAATGGTATATCAATGCTATGTCTTTTGGGTTCTTTGTCGAAAATGCGGTTTGGGAAACCTTTTTTTGTTGCCCATTTCTTATCCTACGTCGACAGCTAATGTTCAGTCGAGTTGGCAAATGCAAATTTGCATCACTGAGTGGCTGACAGTGACTGGGATATAGGTTAATCTTTATTGGTAAGTCGGTACTATAAACAATTAAACATCAACTTTGAGAACCAACTTGGAAATTTAAGACTATAATTTATATAAAAAAAACTTGTTTTGCTATGTTGCATTAAAACAATTATTTTATATTATAAAATATTAAATCAGATTGTGATTTTCAAAATATTTTATATTTTTTATTTCAGCGTACCAAACTCCAGATTTTTCACAACTTTGTATCCAAAGCAGATAACTTTAAGTGCTGGTACAAGCTTTTCTCTGCCCATCACCTTCCGACCCCTGGAGAAAAATGTGTATGAAGATAAGATTGAGTTCCACACTAAGGTAATTTAACCTCGATAACCATAGCTTTGTCGTAATCATTGTACGGCAAAGAAAATTCTGAGCTTCTGACTCATCGGCGTGCCATAGACATGAGCCCGTGTCTACATCTCATGACTTGAATATTTGACAATTTCTCCATGAGTGCCTCATAAATAATGGCTGAAATGTTGTTGAAACCGACGTCAGGTATGTAAACATTCTGAAGTTCAGAGGAATAAAATTGTAACACGCTATCAGAAAATTGGTCAACACAAAATAGATTTTTTTTTTTATTGTTGTTGTGTTTTGTTGTTGTGTTCTTAGATCTACTGAATAGTGAACTCTTTGCAGTGTGACACATTTGTTATTTGGATTTTTGAAAGGGGACATGGATTCACATTCCCTGTCTGGTAAGTATATCCCTCTCACCTTACGGCGCACATATATAACCTGATCAGCATCAGCTTGTTTTGTCGTGAATATATTGTCATGTTGCTTTTTTATTTTTACCAACAGGAAGGTGTGTTCGATGTGCCCATCAAGGCTGTGCTGCCCAAATATGACATCGTGGTACCAGAGACACTCAACTTCAATATGTGTGCTGCAAAGGACTTTGTGGAAGCAGTGTTTGATGTGAAAAACTCTGGGTACAAAATAATTTCTAGCAAATGTTGTTTTATCTATCAACTTTTTATGTCAATAATTGCTTATTCTTCTACTCTCATGTTCATGAAACTTCATAGGAAAACTGCAGGGGATGTTTAGTTGGTCATAAGTGGAACAAAATAAATTATAACAACAACTGGTTTGCAGTTACTAATATGCAAGATTTCATGTTTATTATTATTTCTGCCTGCTGTCCCACGAAGAAGGACCTTATTCTTCAAACATGTATTAGTTTTTAGGTGTTAGTTTTTAGTGTAAATTTCTCAAGCTGAATATTTCCAAAAGGAGTTGGTAATACACTGTTAAATACAAAAACTACTTCTACTGAAACTGTAGTCGCTTCACTCTTTGGCTTTACTTCATCAAATTGTGAATTTATGAGTTTGTTAACTGGATCCACCGAGATTTCAAACAGGCCTTTTAAAGAGAGATAAAGAAGTTCAAGAGTTTGCAAAGGAAGGCGGAAATGCTAATGGGTTGGATGATATTACAATTGGCCTTGCAGTCATTATTATTGATTATATGTATGTTAAATGATAATCTGATTGACCTTGTGAATGACCTTTAGTGACCTTGACAGTGGGTTGGAATGGTTGGTGTCAAACGGTCCCATTTACTTATTTATAGTATTGAACTTACAGTGATCTGAAACTCAGTTGGATAGGTTGAACATAGGTTAAATGCATTTATTGACCTTGTTATGACCTTGACATTGGATTGGAATGGTTGATGTCACACCAATTTACTAATTAATATAACTAACTGTGCAGTGATGGGACACTTGGATAGGTCAGTATTAAAACCATTACCAATTATATTACTATTGACCTTCAGTGACCTTGACTTTGAATTATTAAATGTCCAGCCAGAGGTTAACCCACTGAAGTCTGGAGAGGCTCCATTTTCTAAATATGATATTATTGACCTTGCAGTGACCTTGACATCGAGTTGGAATCGTCAGTTTTGGACCTATTTACTAATTATGATATTATTGACCTTGCAATGACCTTGACATTGAGTTGGAATGATCAATTTTGGACCTATTTACTAATTATGATATTATTGACCTTGCAGTGACCTTGACAATGAGTTTGAATGGTCAGTTTTGGACCCATTTACTAATTATGATTTGACCTGGCGGTGACCTTGACACTGAGTTGGAATGGTCAGTGTTAGACCCTTTTACTAATTATGATATTATTGACATTGCAGTGACCTTGACACCGAGTTGGAGTGGTCAGTATTGGAGCCATTTACTATCCAGCCAGAGGTAACCAAACTGAAGGCAGGAGAGATCAAGTCATTCAAGGCCACCTTTAAACCTGACGTAAGTTGAAATTTGGTGGTGGGGTAATTGAAATAATTAGTCTGATGTTCAAAATTCATAAACGGTCACAATCTTTCAATGAAACTGGGCAGAAAGATACAATGTACTAACTAGTAGAAGGATAACATTCTTTTCTGGTTTAATTTTAAAAGGGAATACGGCAATCTTAAGTTTTTATTAGGCATTGAATTTTAATACCACATTTTATTTATTCAATGTCAGTTTTTAAGTTGGAAGTTGCTAATGAATTTTTAAAAAAGTTAGGGGAAAAAAAATCTTATATAAAACTGCAATAACCAGTATGTTACACATGCAACTGCAGTAACCGGTATGTTACACATAAAACTGCAGTAACAAGCATGTTGCACATAAAACTGCAGCAACAAATATGTTACTCATGAAATTGTAGTACCCAATAATATGTTACAGATAAAACTACAGTAACAAATGTGTCACAGATAAAACTGCTGCAGTAACAAATGTGTTACTCATAAAACTGCAGTCACAAATGTGTTACAGATAAAACTGCAGTAACAAATGTATTACAGATAAAACTGCAGTAACAAACGTGTTACAGATAAAACTGCAGTAATAAATGTGTTACAGATAAAACTGCAATAACAAATGTGTTACAGATAAAACTGCAGTAACAAATGTGTTACAGATAAAACTGCAGTAACAAATGTATTACAGATAAATCTGCAATAACAAATGTGTTACTCATAAAACTGCAGTAACACATGTGTTACAGATAAAACTGCAGTAACAACTGTGTTACAGATAAAACTGCAGTAACAACTGTGTTACAGATAAAACTGCAGTAATTACAGTTAAAACTGCAGTAACAAATGTGTTACAGATAAAACTGCAGTAATTACAGTTAAAACTGCAGTAACAACTGTGTTACAGATAAAACTGCAGTAATTACAGTTAAAACTGCAGTAACAAATGTGTTACAGATAAAACTGCAGTAATTACAGTTAAAACTGCAGTAACAAATGTGTTACAGATATAAATTCTCAGTAAAACTCAGTCTGCAGCTTTATAATCTTCTTTATTTTTATGTTTAAAAATGATTTGTATTTGTTTTACCAGTGTTTTTTCTCCTTCTGTTTAGTCTGCAGTAGTATTTGAAGCCACAGTTCTCTGCAAGTATGGACCAGAGGGGTCCATGTCTAAGACCACGATTCTAAATGGAATTGGTGAGTTAAAAAAACTAAGTGTATTTTTTAAATTTCACTTAAAAACACTTAAAATCGCAACCTTAATAAATTGAATTGAATTGGGTTATAAGGCACACCAACACATGAATGGTTATATGGTGCCTAACAGGAATGAATATGCCAGGCTCATCCTCCATTTACATCAAGATAAAATATGTAGAATGGGCCTAGAACCTTCTAACCTGCAGAGTTGCTGCAAATTCTATATTAGACACTCCATTTACGTTGGAGCCACGTTTTCACGTTTGCATACGCAGTGTCATGATAAAGACCTTGATTGAGCATCATACGCAGTGTCATGATAAAGACCTTGATTGAGCATCATACGCAGTGTCATGATAAAGACCTTGATTGAGCATGAAAAAAAATGACAAAATGAATTGGGGGTCCTACCCCTCTGCATGTGACAGTGTGTTTGTGAGATTGCAGTCGTATTTTACCCCGGCGACCACACAGGGGTTAATATAGAAAAAGTAGTCTCGCAGACTTAAGGTAGTCTCCTAGCTCTGGGAAAAAGATTTGTCGAACACTGCTTTATTACTAAGTCTGTCTTTCAGATCATAGTTTCTATCAGAAGAATATGGTTTAAAGGAAGAATATGCTTATTAAGGGCATAAAATAAAACAGTTGGCAACGTTCTCGACGTCTTATAACATGTAAACTATGCAATCAAGTCAATATAATAGAATAGAACTTTGTAAACCATGCCAAAAAAATCATTTCAATAAAATATCATTAACACTCTGTGTAATAATGGACTTTAATTTGTGTCCCATGCACACACAAGTAGCTAATACATAAAACAGATAGCATGCAGGGCTAAATGTGCCCTCAGATAGTTCCAGAAACCAGAGGCTGTATCAGACTCTAGTATCAATCTGTAATTTTATAACCAAATCAAAATATTCTACACAATAACAACCATTGGCTCCGTGCTGTGGCGATTGTTGATTTGTCTGTCCCCCATTTCCTTAAATGAACCTGTTAAGTGGGCTTCTTAAATTACCAAAATATCTATTTCAAATGTTGTAACGGAACATTATATAGTCAGTAGGTGGGTTACTTTATCTCTTGGTTTGTTCTGTTCTGTCATTTTTGGGACATTATATTATAAACAAGTTAATCTATTCTATGTATTATAAAAAAAGGCTGATGGGGACCTTTTTTCATCTGGCCCCTTGTACCATACTGTCATTCGGGCACAATTTTTTAATCAGATAATTTGTGTTTTTTTTTTCTCTAATCTGTTGTTTATGCAGTTCTCACAATTTAGTCACAAAATATTACATAAAAAGATCTATTCAGTATAAATTTAATTGTACTGTTCTTTTCATTTGTGCACAATAAATAATAAAGGAAATATAGTTTACAGTAACAGTAGAGGTATAGCTAAATGTCTTTTTTCCACTCTAAATTATACCATATTAAAGTTGTTGTACATTTTTCAGGTAAATACCCACACATCATTGTGTCCTCCCAGGGTAGACCATCGACCACCCTAAGTCAGGACAGCTTGGAAGCTGTCATCCAGTTTTCTCCTACGGCAGTCGGCACAACTGTACAGAAAATGGTGGAACTGCACAATCTGTCAGCGGTAGGTGATTACAGATCAACGCAAAACTACTGTATCTTGTTATGATTTATATATAGGTACAGTAGTTTCGCATTCACCACTCAATATTTTAGCGTAATTCATTACATACCTCATTCAGAACAAGGGGGGTACATCAGACTTTTTCTAGAAGAATCTAAAACTTAAAAAATGATCCACTTTATGGTAAAACTGTTGTATAAATCAAAATGTGCTGCTAGTTGTTCAAATCGCCATAACTAGGATAGCACATATAAAACTGTACAGGATAGCACATATAATACTGTACAGGATAGCACATATAATACTGTACAGGATAGCACATATAATACCGTACAGGATAGCACATATAATACCGTACAGGATAGCACATAATACCGTACAGGATAGCACATATAAGACTGTACAGGATAGCACATATAATACTGTACAGGATAGCACATATAATACTGTACAGAATAGCACATATAATACTGTACAGGATAGCACATATAATACTGTACAGGATAGCACATATAAAACTGTACAGGATAGCACATATAATACTGTACAGGATAGCACATATAATACTGTACAGGATAGCACATATAATACTGTACAGGATAGCACATATAATACTGTACAGGATAGCACATATAATACTGTACAGGATAGCACATATAATACTGTACAGGATAGCACATATAATACTTTACAGGATAGCACATATATAATACTGTACAGGATAGCACATATAATACTGTACATGATAGCACATTTAATACTGTACAGGATAGCACATATAATACAATACAGGATAGCACATATAATACTGTACAGGATAGCACATATAATACTTTACAGGATAGCACATATAATAATGTACAGGATAGCACATATAATACTGTATAGGATAGCACATATAATACTGTACAAGATAGCACATATAATACTGTACAGGATAGCACATCTAATACTCTACAGGATAGCACATATACTACTGTACAGGATAGCACATATAATACTGTATAGGATAGCACATATAATACTGTACAGGATAGCACATATACTACTGTACAGGATAGCACATATAATACTTTACAAAACGAAGTTCCTTGTTAAAATGAGGAGACATTTTTAGGCTTATTAATTATGCGTATTTATAACCATTTAGAATTGAGTCGAGGGCTGGCGTGGCGCAGTCGGTAGCGCTGCGGATTTGTAACCGGAGGCCCCGGGTTCAATCCTCCGTGCTGCCACTGAGTTCTGTCGGTGTGTTCTTGGGGAAGACACTTTCCCTTAGCCCCGTCCATCGGATGGGGACGTAAACCGGGCCGTCCCGTGTATCGGTCTATCCTCCGAGCAAGTTAAAGAACCATAGGAATCTATTCGATAATAAGAGTAGGGCAGGTTCCCGGATTCCTATGTATCATTCCCCTCTCTCTGGGGCGTCTCTAAATAACCTATACTGTGTTGATGAGCCGTTAAACAACATTCATTCAATAGAATTGAGTCACATGAGTGCGTTTTGCATATTTTAATGGATTATGAGCATTAGCAGCTAAATCTAGCCAGAAAGAAAAGAACAATATTACTCAGCATGACATTTATATTTTTACTTTTTTCTTGCAGGTGAGAGCTCCATATAAAGTGGAACATCCGTCAGCTCTGAGTCGCATTGATACAGTGTTCCAGTGTCCCAAGATGCAGGGGATAGTTCCTCCAATGTCCTCAATCAAAATTCCTGTAAGTTTTTAATGATTTTTTCAAGTGCAGGGATTACTTTCTCCCCCAATTTTTGTTTTCCTCTATCAAAATGTCTGTAATTTTGTTCATGATTTCAAAATGCAGGGGATAAATTCTCAAATGACCATCATCAAAATTCCTTTAAGTTTTTTTCAAGCTGTATTACAAGTACAGGGGATAGTTTGCTAATAATTTTATCTGAGAATCAGGAATATCATAGATCCTCTGGTGTCTAGATTTTCTAAAAAGTTTTTGTGTGATTATTTTGGTCAGATTGTGGGAAGGATAGTGGGCAACTGTAAAAAACAGAGCTATATACACAATCTGATTTAACTAAATTTATCTTACAGTATGTAAGCATTTTTCATGGGTAACTGTTGAAGATAAGGTATTACTTTTTTTTCAGAACCTAGGCTCTCTGCATCAGAATTTCCCTGTCATATACAGTGGAGATATTCCAAAATATTGCTTGACTTTAAACACAAATGTCATCAAGAGCATGCATGTATCATTCATGTTAAAACCTACCACACACTTTATTTCCTTATCATAGTATTTTCATTTCTTTTAAACATGTCTGAGTTCATCGGAGAGTTGACTATGTAAATCCCTTGATTTTAAAGAGAAAAGTCAAACACAAATATATTTTCTACATTAGACAGCTTTTTTTGAAAATGTCTTGTTTTGAAAACAAAGACACACTAGTATAATACCATTTTGCCATTAATTATAAATATTTTTAATGTATTCTCATCAAAAGCAACACATATTTGACAGAGGAGTTTAAAGGACAAGTAAAGACACTACATGATATGTTGGCTACTCCACTTGTTCAGATTATTTTTTTTGTAATCTGTTTATTATTAGGTCTGTGCTCAAACTCCCACAAATACTGCAGTCAGAGTTATGTCAAAGTTAAGGCACTCAAAGTGCCTGTTTATGTTAAATGGTTTAAAATAACATGAACAAAACAAAAAACTCTGTTTTATTTCAGATCTTATTCAGCCCTAACATGGTGGACGTGACGAGTGTAGATTATTTTAATATCATTGCTATTGGCAAGGTCAGCAAGAGTGTTGTTAAATGCATTGGCTCCTCAAAAGGTCAGTTTTCTTTAACATATCTCTTATTCATGTAATGTGAACATACAGAAGTAAAATATGTTGTTGTTTTCTGGATTCCTATAAAGCAGTATGCTTTTTTTGCTGAATTGTGTATGTTAAAGGGACACACAGCAGTCTTAACATTTATAATCCAATCTTGATGAAATGTGGGGTCAGTGTTTATGGTTATAATATCTCGGCCAAGTTTGATAACCAGCCAGATCGCACCTATCATGCTTGAGTTATGGCCCTTCGATTTTTCAAAATTGAAAATTCCTTGGAAACCTGGTTATTAGATTGGGGTATGTTGTTTGGCAGACGAGCTTTCCGCTCATTAACTGTTGTTAGGAATGAGGTATTGCGATGAAACTTGGATTAGTTTTGTTCTTAGAGAACTATCAGTCTCAGAATGGCAATGATCTCTTCAAACAAGTTTTTAAAACGCAACAAAATAAAATTGATAAATGTTTTATAAACCAGGACCACAAGTACAGCTTGGTGCTAGAGTTGTTAACTTCCTCCAGATTGATGTTGGGGACGTGGCTACCAGGACGATAGACCTTGTTAATGATTCAGACATAGACGCCGTCTATCAGGTATGCAAATAGGCAAGCTGCTGATATATTTAAAACATGTTTTCCCCTACATTACTCTTAAATATCTATATGAAAATTTATGAGATTTACAATAAAGATTATTTTTTCTAATTTTTGTCCTACAATGTATTAATGGAACTCATTATATATATTATAAAATAAAATCTTGTCTGATAAGGGCGGGTGGCGAAGCGGATAGGCTCTCCTTTGTTATCTGTTACAGCAATGCTTTGACATATTGATACCTTGTCAGGCGCAGATCCAGGATTTGAGTTTAGGGTGAGTGTGGGGTGGGGGACATATTGATACCTTGTCAGGCGCAGATCCAGGATTTGAGTTTAGGGTGAGTGTGGGGTAAAAGTCCGGGGGAAATTACCCTGATTTTGTTTGTTTCCTTGATGACATTTTGTGAGTTATGTGCGGTATGTTTCGTTATCTTTGCCATTAAATCCAATGATGCTTGTGTACCAAGCACGTGCACTCCTAAATCTGGCAGATTTCTCTCAAGTTAAAATACTTTAAAGTTTTATCTTTAGGTAAAGAATTTCAATTAGATTATTAACTGTAAAATACATGTAGAAATCTGGATCAAACACTGATATACTGTATGGACTGATGTCTTCTACTATTTCAGAGCAAGAAACAAAATAATTTCACTACATTGTTATAAGTACTAATTTGTATTCCAGTTTATGATCGACTGCAATGAGAGTGTTTTCAAGTTTGAGAGGACGACGGGTATGCTGAAGGCCAACTCCAGTCAGCGTATCATCCTGAAGTTTGTACCTCTACATCCCATCAACTACCACAGACGTGTCACCTGTATGATACATAACCAGGTAGGAGGCGATCATGAACAAATATATTTATCACATAACTTGTGGTCTGGGAGTGTAATAAAGCCATGATATATTCATCATAATATTACACTAGTTGATACAAATAGGCAATTGAATGCCGAATAATTTCTCGGTCTTTTTACTTTTATTCAACTTAGTTCCACAATAAATTAACAAAGCCTGAAAAGTCGAACGTGTTGTCATCCAACAGTTCTTGTGTATCATCATTTTAACATAGGTTTAACTATATTCTTTGTCCAATATACACAACAATTAGTATAATAAGCAATAAGCAAAAACATTTTTTTTAATTTTCAAACAATTATTAAAGAAATTAACCCTCCAATAAAGGCAAAATTGCGCTACAAAGCCGTTTATCAAAATTCTAGCCAGGTGTTCAGTCATATAATAATGTATATGTGCCAATTAAAGGTATAGGTTTATTACCCATGATTGAATATGCATAAAATAATGATGAGTTGGTAAATCTTAATTCAACGCTCCAGTTTTGGGGTTTGGCCTGGCTGGTTAAAGCAGTTTATAGTGTGTCTATAAAGTCTGGATTCTCAAAACGGGTAAATTATATATCTATACCTCGTCGACAGTAGGTTAAGAAACAGTGTACATATGTTGTAAAATTTGGCTGTTTTTGGCAGGATAGCTACTTTAATAATGATTTTCAAATATGCAAAAAAAGCTAGTTGAAAAGAGCCGTGTCGCTGTAATACTAGAAACATATCTTTCATCATCTACCAAGAAACAAATGCATTTTGACTGGGCAACATACAGACATGCACATATACCTGACAGTTTAGAAGATCAGACGTGATATAACACCTACTAGATTTATTTGTTTACAGGGACCCTTGAAGTCCATTTACTCGTGTTTGTAGACTTCAGTTTGTAGGTCAGATGCGATAAAGCTTTCACTATCTTTGTTATAAACATGGAACCGTTAATTTTCGCAGGGACCTTTATTCTTGGATATGGTGGGCACATGTCACTCAGAGCTCGTGAAACCTGCAGTCCTACAGAGCAAGCACCTGGACAACTTCAGGACGCATGTCGAGCGAGGGTTTTCAGTGTTTCCACCAGAACAACTGAACGAGTTGCGACAACAGGGACGCCTAGAGCTGGATGATGCTGGAGCACTTATGGCACCGGTGGTACGTGCATATAAGAACATATACTATTAGTTACATGGGTGTATGTGAATATTCCAACCTGTCAGATTTCATTTCACCCTGAGCCTTCTAGCGAATTTATCACCATTTCTGAGTGATTTCCAAGCGATATTGATATATGTAATTGCAATTATAGTAAACAAAAGTTATTTCCCTTAGATTGTATTACAAAGTAAAATGTTTTGTGACTCCGGCCGGGTGTTCTTAGGTTTAAGGAAACCTTGATGAAAATTTAGCTTATATCGAATCAATGAAGCATTCTGACATACTTTTTAAATGGTATGACTGATAAATATTGCAAATTTAATTTGAACTTTCGGAACAAGAACGTTGAATGGACAAATTTGTAAATGTGTCATCTGTTTTCGCGGATGATCAGATATTGAAAATAAATTTAAAAAAAAACAGGATATAGTAGAAGTCATAGGAAAATAATGTTGAATTGGGAGTTTCTTTAGCTGTCCACCATTTTGAATTAATTTTTCAGTAGGCTTTCGTATTACCGGTCACTGGCATCTAATATGGTTTTGTACACCTTGGCTCTTAACCAATCAAAAGCGGAGGATTTTTAAGAAATGGTGATAATAGTGTTTATTCCAGTTAATCCTGTATTACCAACCAAGGACGGCATTTTGGTTGGTACATTAGATGTACATTTCATATTACCTATGTGTTCTTAGAATTTTGAAGGACTCTTGTGTGTGTTATTTTAGTTTCTGGGAGTCAAACTATTGTTACTAAGTCATTTCAAAACAAACATTATTTTAATTAGGTCCTAAATCAAAGTGGAAATTTAGAAGAATATTTTTTAACTATTTATTAAAGGGACTGGAGGTAATCTGGAAGAAATATGGGTGTCAAATCAAATAAGAATAAACCAGCATACTGTGTTTCAGTTACCATGGTTACATATTCAATATGTATATGCACAAACTAGGCCCCATGAAACCTCCGATTAAATTATTGTTAAATCTTTAGTCTGAAAAACTTAACAACTCAGCTAGTAGTTGTTGTTTAATCATTAGTAATAATGTGTATGCTGCTTTAAGGCTGTTATTAATTCCTGTTTTGTGATCTAACTGCACTTTTGTTTTAATTATATGTACAACTGCCAGCAATATGAACCCCAAATTAATAAATAATTATCAACAACTAAAACAGAGCAAACATTTTTATAACTAATAATTCAACCTGAAGCTAACATGTGACTTTAATGCGTGTGCCAATTTCAACATTTTCTGTTATATATTCAGACTGGTACAAATTACACTTCCAGAATGCCTCCAGTCCCTTTAAAACACATTTTTGGTGTAAAATAATAGTTTGAATTGTGTCCAATGTGTCCTACAGCAGGAATCGTTCATGGTTGAATCCTTAGACAGTTTGAGATACAAAGATCCAAGATTTAAACTAGATTTATCAAACATAACACCGGCGGTAAGTTAGCCATGGTGTCACATACACACAGCACACACACAAGCTGTATTCAGCACTATTGTAACTATGTAAAATCACAGTGGCGTAGCTGTCTTTAGGCACTGTATGCACGTGGCTAAACATCTGGAAAAAAATAAACATCCAAACCCATGATTTGCATTCGTTTTTTGTACAAAAAATAAAGATATGGGATGCTTGCCCCACTGACACCCCTAGCATTCACCTAATCCAGCGTGCCTTTACATCATGTCAGACACAGCTACGCCCCTGAGTCACCAGCCTTATGGGACATAAGCACCTTTTATTTTATTTTTTGCAGCACCTGCTTGAGCAATATGTTATTTTCGGGCACAATTTAACTGCTTCTTATACATATTTTACAACTGGAAAATAGTTTTTTTGTGTTAATTAAAACAAAATCACACTATTGTCAGTTTAAAGACGCTTTGAACATAGTTTATTGTGTTGCCTATGTAGCATGGCAGACACTTATGGATCACTTTGTCCATCTTCTGTCATCTGTCCATCACACGTTAACCTGCAACTTAACCTTGGCCATAACTTGAAAATAATTTTCCTATAATCACAAAAATGCATGCGCATCTTCATCTTACCTTAATGAATGTTGTTACACATAATAACTTTGACTTCCATTTTGGAAGCTATCCAGCTGGCTTGCGGAACGTCGGTGGTTCTACCCAGGTGCCCGTCCGTGCACGAAAATTGCCCGGAGGGGCACCTGGGGTCTTCCTCCACCAGTGGAAGCTGGAAAGTCGCCATATGACCTTAGCTGTTGGTGCGACTATAAAATCCAATTCAATTCAATTCAATTGACTTCCATTTTGACAGAGTTATGCCCCTTTTCATAAGCTGTTAACCTGCAACCTAACCAAGCATATAACTGGCCATAACTTAAAAAGTATTTAACGTATGGTCATGACACTTCACACACATCCTCCCTAGCTGAAATAAGCACACGGCAGGCGACACAAGCGTTCCATGGAACATCCTTCTAGTTTAATGAATAGGACATGCTGATAACAAAATATACATCTTATAGCACCTGACAGTAAGGATGCTGGCTCCATAACGCCTTTCTAGTTTAATTAATAGGACATGCTGATAAAAAAATATACATCTTATCGCACCTGTCAGTGAGGATGCTGGCTTCATGGTGAAGTAAACAGAATTATTTCCATTATTAAATTAATTAGGATTTAATCAATTTCAGTGATATGACAGTCAATAAATGATTTTGATAAGGCTTTTGCCATGTGAAATCCTTATTGTGGAGGAGACAAATATTTATTTTATAATCTCTAACTACCTTAATAATACATAATACATCAATTAGAAGTTTAATGTTCAATTTAATTATGGTATTTCCAACATGTTAAACTTTTTTTCAGATAGAAATTTCTTTTTCTTTCCTTTAATTGGAAAGTGTGCATGTCATCTTTCAATTGGGTCAGGAAGAATAGCAAAAGACTCTTACTTTTTTTTTTAAATTTTTAACATTAAAAACTGCAGATTCTCTGCCAAGGTAGAAGACCTTCTGCTCAAATAAGCATCTGGTTATTTCATTGGAACAGTCTCTATCTTCAGTCTTATTTGTGCTTGTCATAGTCACACAAGCTGTCTTACCATTCAAGGACAAAACACTTTAAAATATGCGTTTCACATACTCCTTTCAGTTGTTATGTGACTTTCTGTGAACGGCAACCCATTGATTCTGCAAGCATTTGTGTCATTGTGAAATTACGGATTTTGTGACGGGATATCTGCCATTTAATGATCATAAATTGTGTTAATGACTATGGGCTAGCGGAGCCGTTAATTACAATTTTTTACCTTTAAACAACGGTTATACTGTCGCAAAATGCAAAATTTGAATATAGCTTAACACATTGCAATAAAACTAAATGACATCAATTTTGTTTTACAGTTTAATGTCACCTGACTTAATTTGTGACAGGTTATGTACTATTTAATAGGAATAGTCACAATTTTTAACTTCAACCAGTCTTATAGAATAGATTAAATAATATGATTTGAATTGTTGCACATTTTCTGTTTAACCCTTAACCTGCTACATATACATAATGGACTGTTCTTTCTTTGAATTAAGACCATTCCGTTTATGTGAGAAAGGGGTGTTTTGGGGATAATGACTTACAGGCTGATCAGGGTTTACAGTCCGGCTGCTGGGTTTACAATGGAAGCAAAGGCTATTATAGTCGTGCTTAGCGGGTTAAAGATTAAATGGCAGAATATGCTTATTAAAGTGTAAATGAAACAGTTGGCAAAGG
Source organism: Cyrtodaria siliqua (assembly GCA_037043455.1). NCBI lineage: Eukaryota > Metazoa > Mollusca > Bivalvia > Adapedonta > Hiatellidae > Cyrtodaria > Cyrtodaria siliqua. Next base: position 131,404 of record JAWPHD010001991.1, on the reverse strand, counting down.
TTTTTGCAGTCTTATACCTTAGGGCATTATGCAGTCAAGTAGAATACTTTTTCCCCCCAAGCTATCCTATTAAGTGTTCCAGTTTCATATCACAAAAGCTGCTAAGAACTATTGCACTAATTCCTTGTTCCCCATGAATACTGTGAACATGAACACCGATAGCTAGCTATGAATACTATGAACATGAACACCGATAGCTAGCTGAGCCAATGGGTCATTTTACAGTGCAGCAATTGTTCACAGAGCCAATGGGTCATTTTACAGTGCAGCAATTGTTCACAGAGCCAATGGGTCATTTTACAGTGCAGCAATTGTTCACAGAGCCAATGGGTTATTTTACAGTGCAGCAATTGTTCACACTACAAAACCTCTAAAAAGTTAGCATACCAAACCAAGGAAAAACTATTTTGAGATTGATTGCCTCAATTAATGCATGGGGAAATTTGGTGAAATAATATTAATTGAATTGGGTTTTACGGCGCACCAAGATATGAAAGGTTATATGGCGCCTAACAGGAATGAACATGCCAGGCTCATCCTCCATTCAGATCAATATGTGGAGTATGGGCCTAGAACCATCTTAACCTGCAGAACTGCAGAGTTAATGCAAATTCTATATTGATGATGAAGCCACGTTTTCCACGTTTGCATATGCTCATGATGAAGACCTTGAATGACAAAAAAATGACAAAATGAACATGAGTGGGGGGTGGGTGGGGTGTGTGGTGTTGGTAGGGGTCATACCCCTCTGCCTCTAGCAGGATTTGCAGTGGTTTTATTCTACCCCGACAACCACACTGGGAGTGAAATATAAACTTTGCGGCAGTATTATACACTTACATGATGTAAAGTCTGTTTATCTTGTTTAATGATTAGAATAAGCCTATTTTTTAAAATATTTTAGAGGGGATCTTTAATCAGAGAAAGGGCAAAACTATGTACTTTTAGTGGAGGGTAAGGAAATACTACAAGAGAATATATAAATGGTAATATGTTTGCAAAGTTTTGTTTTTGTTTGATAGTGAAAAATTCCCAATTTAAGGCAAAACGATACAAATTTTCTCAATTAAATGTGTACCATTCCCAAAAGGATGAAAAAAATCGCTGTTCCGCCTTGCATGCAAGAGGTTTGATCTGACATTGACATTATATGATGTCACATAAGCCTATTACAATGCACTTTCCAGATAGTCTAGATCTGGTCAAATAATGAAAATTGATTTGTACTGGTTGCACAGATCTAATAATAACAGTTTGCAATTCAAGATTCATTGCCAATGGTTGTTTGTTTGTCATGGCAACTCATTTGATTATAAGAAATTATTTATTTCAGTCATAGAAAATGTTTTTGTTTTTTAGGTTTATCTGTTCTCTTGTAAAATCTTTTGTTGAAAAAAATAAATTAACATACATGTATATATTTTTATCACATAACTTATGACGTGGGAGTGGAATAACACCATTCTATATTTTTGATAAACCACTGGTTATATAAGTGTGCAAATAAGCCTAGTATGCACTGTCAAAAAAATTTGATAATGACTATGATCCAATTCCCACGGTTTATGTCGGTTTCGCATGTTAAAGCGACAGGCAAAATGCATTAAAAGTTGATATGTGAGTTATGTGATAAATAGAATCTAACATTCGCTCTCATTCATTATTGAATTTATTAAACTCGTTAGCAAAAATGATATAATGCTCGGCAAGAGCCTCGCATTATATCATTTTGCCAACTTGTTTAATAAATTCAATAATGAATGAGTACTCCTGTAAGATCCTCTAAATGTTATGCCTGCTGTGCTTCAAGAATAAGAGGCCCAGGGACCCTCAAATCAATTTGGGTCTCTCTCATTTTGCATTTTGGGCCTGTCTAAAATACACTTTCAAACAAGCAGTAATTATTTATACAATGTTTATAAAGAAATAAGATTTGAGAAACTTGTCTGTTTGACGCACTTTAAATTGCAAATCACCACACATCTACATTCTTTGTCCCAAATTCCAATTTTGTTTGTTTGTTTGATCGGTGTTTTATGTTAGTTTTGCACATGTTAGGCCATAAATGACAGTGAATGTTTCATAGTTTTAAAGTGAAACACAGCAATCTTTCTTTATTTTCACTCAAACTTATCTGGCAGCAAGCCATGCAGTACAGTAAAATGGAGATTTTATAAGAATTTTTTATTTTCGTAAAGAGAAATGTCTTGGCCTACATATAAATTTATGCAAATTTCCAAAGTTTCATTCTTGTTTTACGCACAATGTATGGCATAGTCACTTGTCAATATTAATGACTGAGGTGATTTACTTTTGCACTTTGTATTACCTCTCATGAACAGACTGAATAAAGCTGAGTCTGCTACTTTTCTCTATTGTTTGTGCTTGTTGTTCCTTCCAAGGGATCGCCTTTTCAGTATTTTTGTTCAGTAGGATTTGTTCATTATTTCCCAGTGCCAACTACAAAGTGTCTTTTGGCTTATTGAATAGGAGGGTCAGGAAGAATAACAAAAGACTCTTTTGTAGAATTGTGGTTTGTTTGTGCATCTCTTTAAGTGATTATAAACAATACAGTTGTTATGCTCCGTCTAGGGTTTAGGACAAGTGTAGAAATAATTTAGGACCTGTCCATTTTGATTCAGGGCCTGTCCATTTTGATTCAGGGCCTCTCCATTTTGATACAGGGCCTTTCCATTTTGATTCAGGGCCTTTCCATTTTGATACAGGACCTTTCCATTTTGATACAGGACCTTTCCATTTTGATACAGGACCTTTCCATTTTGATACAGGGCCTTTCCATTTTGATACAGGACCTTTCCATTTTGAATCAAGGTCTTTGATTCAGGGCCTCTCCATTTTGACTCAGTGCCTCTCCATTTTGATTCAGGGCCTCTCCATTTGATTCAGGGCCTCTCCATTTTGGTTCTGGGCCTCTTCATTTTGATGTTGGCCTCTCCACTTTGATTCAGGACCTCTTCGTTTTCATTCAGGGCCTCTCTATTTTTATTCAGGGCCTCTTCATTGTGATGTATGGCCTTTCCATTTTAATAAAGGGCCTCTCCATTTTTATTCAGAGCCTCTCCATTTTGATTCAAGACCTTACCATTTTCAGAAGCAACAGTCGGTGGGCTTGTCTATAAAAAGTATTCTCGCAGCACTAGTCTGACATTCTGAGGTCTCCAGAACATGGTGTTCATCATGTTCATTATCATTAAAAAATACATTTACTACATTATAAGTTAATTAGTTAATTATTATTATTAATTTTTATTTAGTTAATTCTTCCATTTACAATTTATGTTTGAAATATATTTTAACACTTATCATTATTTATTTTTTTAAGAAAAATTTATAAAATCAAAGAATATATTATATATATACATGTATATATAATATGGTATACATAATGGTAGGAACCAATCAGATTATTCCTTTAGTAGTTTCATGAAATATTTTTGAAATATGTTAACACAATTTTGTTTATTAAAAAAGCTGCCTTGTGTGAGGCTCTAAACTTGACTATCCGGGTCATAAGACGAACACAGACAATGCCCTAACCAATGCACCTAAGGGGCTTGTGGTTAGTTGCACGGCAAGTTCATATTAAATTGTATATAACAGTTGTTATGATCTGCAATCTGATTGGTTCCTACCATGCATGTGAGTGACCTCATAACAAGATTTTGCATTTGCAATTTTTTTTTTTTAAATATTTAAAAGACATATATATTAAAAAATTGTGTTTAATCTACATTCAGATTGGGACAGTTGAGAACCCTGCAGATACTCCCCTTCATCAGGCTGCTCCTATGGACGAGTACTTCAACGATGGGTTCCACTGTGACGTTATTGTAAGTAAAACAGCTGGCCTCCGATCACAGTATGATATCTGTAATGTTGGCTGTCTTGGTGTAGGCTTCTAAATATTTACTATGTTAGTGCTAGCTAGCAGTAACAAAATTAGCCATGGCTAAATCTTCAGAAATTATCTTAAAGGGTCTTGAGGCGATCGGTGTCAATCCAAATATGACTACAATCATCATAATGTATTTCAGATCCATATTCAACATGCATGTGCCCAAAACTAGGCCCTATTATCCGTATGATTTTATTTATTGCTAATGAAATATTTTGGTCTAGAAAGCTATAACATGCAGCCTAATTGAATACATATGCATATTTTATATGAAACTGAAGCGCGTTATCAAGGTTTTCATTTGCATTTAGACAGACACCAATTACACTTCACGATCGCCTTTAAAAACTAGCATGTAAATAGCAGTTTGTTGCAGTATATTATTTAGTTTGAGAATATTTTCACAATTTTGAAAATGTTGGCTACTACTTTTCAAACCTTATTGCCAATCTAGATGATGTGAATTATGCGAAACTCAGTACGAGAATAGACTATCTTTGTCTGATAATTGTTATCCCGTCGTTATGTTCTTCTAAATATATAAATTCTCACTCATTGATGAAGTACACGTTCGCTTTTTTCTGATGAAGTTTTGTGACCCGCCACAATGTGAAGCGACATATAGTGTTGTCCTTGTCCATCAACAGTTGTACATTCAAAAGAAGAAATTGATTAGTTTGAAACTTTCTTTTGAAAGTTTTGGGCTGGTCTGAAATTTCTCCAGGGCTGGTCTCGGGCAGCCCGAAACTTCCCTGGGGAAGAAACTTATCTGGGCAGTTCCTTACTGTTTCACCGGTATAACAAGCATTTCTTTATTCTTTTTTTATAGAACTTTGTGCCTCATGTTAGCCTAGATGTTAACGTCATTGATTTTGGAAACTGTCAGAATCTGCGAACAATCGATGACAAGATCGTCAATCTGACCAATCATACGAAGGGAAAAATCACCGTACAGTGGATGGGAGGTAACTTTTTCAGAAATCTTTAGCTTATCTGTAAATCAAGGGATCAATGCAAAACTATTGTAACTTGTTCTTTACTTATATATAGTAACATTAGTTTTGTTTTCACCCCTCAAACATTTTGATTAACAAAATATGAGAAAAGTTAGGACATTTTTAATTGAAAAAGTGAGATTTTAGAGAAATGAAGAAAACAATTCTGAACTTTAAAGAGACGCAAATCAGTCTTGATTTTTGTAAACGTTGGGGGTCCCATTCTTTTTTTCTACTAAATAAATCATAATTATTCAAATAGTTCCAAGGAAATTGTTTTTACGTATTACTTATTATGAATTCTATTGCGCCAACAGTATATTCAAACCTTTTGTAAAATAACAAAGACAATTTTAATACCTTTTGTTTAATTATATTCAAGCTGTTTTAAGTCAAAATGATACTAGACTACTAAATTCAGGTGCTAATTCTAATGCTAAATAAATACTTCAAGGTTACCATGTGTCCGTTTTAAGTGTGATGAGAAAAACAACATTTGTTCCAGGGGCGAACAATGGACTCGACTCTTCTTTTAGTTGGGTCGTTCTAAAGTGTTTACTATGGTTGAAAAGGTTCATGGGAAAATATCAAGAGTAGCATGACTCTCACTTAATCTAAGTACCCTACAATTTGTAATTTCAGTTAGCACAGGAAGGTCTGGTATGGTCAGTGACCTTGACCGATTTTCATAATATAGATTTCCAGAAAGGAAAAAATTCTATAAATTCCATTGGCGTACTCTGTGTAGGCACTGTAGTCCCAGGCCAACGGCAAATTTTTAGATGCATTTGTGTACTTAATCTTAGCATTTCTATAAATATGAAATAATGTCAGAACAAGACATCTTATATATTCTAACATCCAAAACAAATGCACACAAACATACACACACATACCGACACCATTGCTCATAATTGGCTTGGCTTAAGTTTGGTAGATCGTAAAACTGGCACACATGGTTGCCATGTTTCTCTTTTTATTGTGGTCATGTTCTATGACAAAATCATTTGAGACAGTCTAAAAATTAAACCATAGAAAGAATATATCTTTCTAAAAAAATTGTTTTATATTTTAAATAGGTTCGGATAAGACATACTTTGTAACACCATCCTGTGTTGATGTTCCACCACTGAAGTCATGCACGTTCCATGTAACCTTCAAACCAGTAAGTATTAACACCCTTTCATTATGACCTAATCCAAAGACAGACCAGTGGTTGGCTTCTATTCTAGCCATTCAGCTTGCCTGAAGAAAAGGGGGTCATAGTGGACGAATGGATAGCATGTTTGACTCTGAATCCAGAGGTCGTGGGTTTGAGTCTGATTGACACCACTAGGTTACTACGATGTCCTTAGACAAGACACGTTCCCTAACCTTGTCGCATGCAGACATAAACAGAACAGTCAGTCCCATGTATTGGAGTCTATCCTCTGAGGACGTTACCAAAGAGCTGTTTGATAATAAGAGTATTGCATGGTTCCCGGATTCTTATATATCCTTCCCCAATCTTTGGGGCAGCTCGAAATAACCTAAACAATGTGATGATGAGATTTTATGTTAAACAACACTTTAATACAATTCCTGCAGTTTTTATTTTTAAGTATCCTTAAATATTAATTTTCTACTTTTCATTCTGAACTTGTTTTTAGCTCTACTGGCCAAGGGCCAGCAGAGCTTATGGGATGGTGTGTTGTCCGTCTTCCGTCGTCCGTCCGTCATCCGTCCGTTAACTTTTGCTTGTGTTCACTTTAGAGGCCACATTTCTGATGCAATCATCATGAAACTTTGTCAGAATGTTTGTCTCAATGAAATCTCGGTCAAGTTCGAAAATGGGTCATGTGGGGTCAAAAACTAGGTCACTAGGTCAAATATTGGAAAAACCTTGTGTACACTCTAAAGGCCATATTTTGGACCCGAGCTTGATGCAACTTTGTCAGAATGTTTGTCTTAATTATATCTTGGTCAAGTTTGAAAATGGGTCACATGGGGTTAAAAACTAGGTCACTAGGTCAAATACTTGAAAAACCTTGTGTACACTCTAGAAGCCGTATTTCTGGTCCAATCTTGATGAAACTTTGTCAAAATGTTTGTCTTAATTATATCTTGGTCAAGTTCAAAAATGGGTCACATGGTTTTAAAAACTAGGTCACTAGGTCAAACTTTGGAAAAACCGTGTGTACACTCTAGAGGCCATATTTTTTTAATGAAATCTCGGTCAAGTTCAAAAATGGGTCATGTGGGGTCAAAAACTAGGTCACTAGGTCAAATACTTGAAAAAACTTGCGTACACTCTAGAGGTTATATTTGTTACCCAATCATGATTAAACTTTGTCAAATTGTTTATCTTAATTATATCTTGATCAAGTTCGAAAATGGGTCACATGAAGTTAAAAACTAGGTCACTAGGTCAAATATTGGAAAAACCTTGTGTAGACTCTAGAGGCCATATTTTTGACCCGAGCTTGATGCAACTTTGTCAGAATGTTTATCTTAATTGTTTGTCTCAATGAAATCTCGGTCAAGTTCGAAAATGGGTCATGTGGGGTCAAAAACTAGGTCACTAGGTCAAATATTGGAAAAACCTTGTGTACACTCTAAGAGGCCATATTTTTGACCCGAGCTTGATGCAACTTTTTCAGAATGTTTGTCTTAATTATATCTTGGTCAGGTTTGAAAATGGGTCACATGGGGTTAAAAACTAGGTCACTAGGTCAAATACTTGAAAAACCTTGTGTACACTCTAGAAGCCGTATTTCTGACCCAATCTTGATGAAACTTTGTCAAAATGTTTGTCTTAATTATATCTTGGTCAAGTTCAAAAATGGGTCACATGGTGTTAAAAACTAGGTCACTAGGTCAAATATTGGAAAAACCGTGTGTACACTCTTTGTCAAAATGTTTGTCTTAATTATATCTTGGTCAAGTTCAAAAATGGGTCACATGGTGTTAAAAACATGGTCACTAGGTCAAACTTTGGAAAAACCGTGTGTACACACTCCAGAGGCCATATTTTTTACCCGATCTTGGTGCAACTTTGTCAGAATGTTTGTCTTAATTATATCTTGGTCAAGTTTGAAAATGGGTCACATGGGGTTAAAAACTAGGTCACTAGGTCAAATACTTGAAAAACCTTGTGTACACTCTAGAGGCCATATTTTTGACCCGATCTTGATGCAATTTTGTCAGAATATTTGTCTCAATTATAGCTTGCTAAAGTTTGGAAATGGGTCACACAGGGTCAAAAACTAGGTCACTAGTACACTCTAGAGGCCATATTTCTGACCCGATCTTGATGAAACTTTGTCGAAATGTTGTCTTAATTATATTTTGGTCAAGTTCGAAAATGAGTCCCATGGGGTCAAAAACTAGGTCAAATACTTGAAAAACCTTGTGCACACTCTAGACACCATGTAGTACGACTCGATTCATCAATGGTATAACAGCCAGTAGAGCGTTCACAGGCCCTCTTGGGCCTCTTGTTTATTTCTACTGGTCTATTAATATAAACATTGCAGAACGCCCCAAACCAGTTCTTCGGTGTTGAGCTTGAGTGCTATGCATACTACAAGAGTTTGCGAGATTACAAACTAGTGGAGGACACAACACACTCACCCCCATGGTGCATAACACTTGATTGTACAGGTAAGCAATGCATTAATAAACCTAAAACAGTTTGTGTGATAACAAGTGGAGGACACAACATATTCACCCTCATGTGCATAACAATTGATTGTACAGGTAAGCAATGCATTAATAAACCTAAAACAGTTTGTGTGATAACTAGTAGAGGACACAACACACTCACCCATGGTGCATAACACTAGATTGTACAGGTAAGCAATGCATTAATACATCTAAAACAGTTTGTGTGATAACTAGTAGAGGACACAACACACTCACCCATGGTGCATAACACTAGATTGTACAGGTAAGCAATGCATTAATAAACCTAAAACAGTTTGTGGGATAACAAGTGGGGGACACAACACACTGTCAGAACAGACTTAACACTTGATTGAATAGTTACCAATCAGGTGTTTGATCAAATAAACAATTAATCAATCAGTCAATCAATCAATCAGTCAGTCTCTCAATATCTTCTACAAATGTGTCTGGGATTACAAACATGTTAATGATAAAAACACTTTGTTTCCCTTGGTGTTTGACACTTAATTATAAGAAATTATATTCGATACTAGTTTTGAATGGGTTGTTCCCAAACTTCATATACACATAACGACTGATGACATTATGTCCCTCTACATCACCCATTGTTGATTGCCTAATTTATTACAGAATTATGGCCCTTTATTTGACTTAGAATTTAAGCGTGGGTATTCATCACCTTCAGTGATAGTTCTAGTTGTTGTCACAATAAGTCACGTGACACATACAATTAATTGTCTGGTTGCATGCTTAAAGCCAGTAATATGTTGTTAATTATTACAGTTGTTTGATGGTTGCAAATATTGTTTATGTTAATAGTTACAAGTTAATGGAGCCATTCATTGTTTTGTTTTGTTTTTAAATCCAGGTCACAAGCTTTCAGTACGGTTCATATATTGTCTTACAAGAAACATTTAGTTTTATTCAGTTTGCAGCCAGTATGATCAGTCTTGAAAACTAAGACGTGTTTGGCAAGTCTTTGTTGTATTATCATTATGTGCAAACTACCATTTCCAGGTCACACGTTCATGCCCAACAATGAGACGTTCCTTCCACGTTACGCACTGGACTCGCCCAATATCGTGTTTCCTGCGGTGAACGCAAAAGAGTCAACATACAGGACGGTGTTGCTGACGAACGAGGGCACCACCCCCATACTGTTTGATATGGAGAAAGATTCAATGAAGTAAGAAGTTAAAATATATTGTCTGTCACAGAAAGTTCCAGTTGAAGGCTGAATGCAGCATGGACGATTGAATTGGACTTCTCTTCTTAAATAATGTCTTTATTTTTAACTTCACTTTTTGAAGAAAAGGCAAGCTGTTCTATTCTACCCATTGTTGGCATCTCACTACCCATTGCTGGCATCTCACTACCCATTGTTGGCATCTCACTACCCATTGTTGGCATCTACCCATTGTTGGCATCTCATTACCCATTGTTGGCATCTCACTACCCATTGTTGGCATCTCACTACCCATTGCTGGCATCTCACTACCCATTGCTGGCATCTCACTACCCATTGTTGGCATCTCACTACCCATTGTTGGCATCTACCCATTGTTGGCATCTCATTACCCATTGTTGGCATCTCACTACCCATTGTTGGCATCTCACTACCCATTGTTGGCATCTCACTACCCATTGTTGGCATCTCACTACCCATTGTTGGCATCTACCCATTGTTGGCATCTCACTACCCATTGTTGGCATCTCACTACCCATTGTTTGCAACTACCCATTGTTGGCATCTACCCATTGTTGGCATCTACCCATTGTTGGCATCTCACTACCCATTGTTGGCATCTCACCACCCATTGTTGGCATCTCACTACCCATTGTTGGCATCTCACTCAAGACCTTGAACCGAGGTCTGATTGCTAAAATGCCTAGTGCAATACAGCGAGGATAAATAATCACTTAATTTACACACACAGCATCAACATCCCTTGACGGAATTCAATGAAACGTGACACATCTATTCACTGACATCAAATGAAACCATACAGACAAGTGCCATAGTTCTTTTTATATACAATGAAGCAGAATTATACAGCAATACAATACATATTGAAATACCTGTACACAGTTGTGAATGTTAATTGATGAAAGAGTTAACACTTCATGCAAAATGTCTTTTATAAAAACATGCTGAATATTTCGCAAATTCCATCTCGACAATTTTTGCACTTTTTATATTTTGTTTTCATACCCAGTGCTGTTGAGAATCACAGAGCATAACAAACCCCTATACCCAAAGAACAGTATTGACATATCTAATACCCACTAAGGCTGGTGACATATCTAATACCCACTAAGGCTGGTGACATATCTAATACCCACTAAGGCTTGGGGTATCCTCCTATCTCACACACACTGTGCAACTTGGTATTTTTCAGCACTTTCACAGTGAAACCAGCGAAGGCATTGTTAAAGGGAGCGCTCCAGGTATTTGTGGTGAAGATTACTCCAAAGCAAGTCATGACGTACAAACAGAAACTTAAACTAAGGCTTAATGCCAACAGCAAATATGACCAGGTATGTTTAACTGGCTGGTAAATACCATCATGTATGTTAATGCTGCTCAGTGCCTCAGATATGACCAGGTATGTTTAACTGGCTGGTAAATACCATCAGGTTGTTAATGCTGCTCAGTGCCCCAGATATGACCAGGTATGTTTAACTGGCTGGCAAATACCATCATGTATGTTAATGCTGCTCAGTGCCGCAGATATGACCAGGTATGTTTAACTGGCTGGCAAATACCATCATGTATGTTAATGCTGCTTTAAGGTGATAGCGGGCTACTTTTCTTTTCTTTCGGAGCATATCCGCGGCTCTGATAGTAAAGACACTGCATCTAAAACTTTCTCACCTCTAACTGCTGTGGGTTCGAATCCCACTGGGAGCCCAACTTGTCAAGTGAGAAAGTGTCAGTTCTTACTACGGATGGCGGGAGGTATACCATACTGGTTCTACCAGAATAGGGAGGTCTGCCTCTACCACAAAATAAATCGACCATCAATATGGCCTAACATGTGCTAAAAATGTTGTAAAAACACCATTCAAACAAATCTTTTCTTTCCTTTCATTAAGTTATTCACTGTCTACACTTTTTTAAGTATTCATAATTATTTTCATGATTCTTTATCCAAATTACAATATTGTATAAATAAAGCAAATCTACATATTTCTAAGTGACTGTCTTTGATAACCGATCTATACTTATTGTTCCATGATGCAATGTTTTGACAATCGGATAAGGTTGACCCAATAAGGTTGACCCAATAAGGCTGACCCTATAACGTTGACCCAATAAGGTTGACCCTAAAAGGTTGACCCAATAAGGCTGACCCTATAAGGTTGACCCAATAAGGTTGACCCTATAAGGTTGATCCAATAAGTGCTTTGAATATCTGAATCACTGAGATGAATTATATTCATATTGGAGATAATTAAATATTGTACACATGTTTATTACACATCCATCCATGTAAACAATTCAAATTCACCAGAACTTACCAACTGTCACAATGCACACTGTTAATAAATGCACAAACAAACATGCTGAAGTTCCCATTTCATAGAAGTCTGACACAGACTCAGACTAATGGTGATACAGTTTTTTTTATTCCATTGTAAGAAAATGAAGATACTAGGTATATATTATTGATAGATATATAATAAATAGAGGATCTTTCATAAGTGCCTGTTAAATATTGAATATATTAAACGAGCTGGATAAAATTCTACGATGCGAGGCTGTGCCAGGCATCATATCAGTTTTATCCAACAAGTTTAATAAATTCAATGTTAAAGGGACACATGGCAATCTGCAAGTTTTTACCAAGCATTAAAATTTGCATATAATAAAATAAAAAACTGAGACTTTATTTTTTCTTCTCATTATGACATAGGTTTAAATATTTTATTGGTGCAATATTATCAACTGTCAGTAATGTGCTAAAACAAGTTGGTTTATAATATTCGTATAATTAATATTTATGATTGAACAAATGCGAGTTATGAAGGAAAACTAATGGGTCGCCGCGAGTTTTAACAAAATCAAGATTGCCGTGTGTCCCTTTAAATAGGCATGAATGAGAGATTCTATTTATCACATAACTCCAAAATAGCATCATAAGGAACATTTGTTGTTGTGGCTGCCTATATATAACGTTGTATGATGATGTCGTATAGGTGTATGATTATGTCGTATAGGTGTATGATGATGTCGTATAGGTGTATGATTATGTCGTATAGGTGTATGATGATGTCGTGTAGGTGTATGATGATGTTGTGTAGGTGTATGATGATGTCGTTTAGGTGTATGATGATGTCGTATAGGTGTATGATGATGTCGTATAGGTGTATGATGCTGTCGTATAGGTGTATGATGATGTCGTATAGGTGTATGCTGATGTCGTATAGGTGTATGATTATGTCGTATAGGTGTATGATGATGTCGTATAGGTGTATGACGCTGTCGTGTAGGTGTATGATGATGTCGTATAGGTGTATGCTGATGTTGTTTAGGTGTATGATTATGTCGTATAGGTGTATGATGATGTCGTATAGGTGTATGATGCTGTCGTATAGGTGTATGATGATGTCGTATAGGTGTATGATGATGTCGTATAGGTGTATGATGATGGCGTATAGGTGTATGATGCTGTTGTATAGGTGTATGATGATGTTGTATAGGTGTATGATGCTGTCGTATGTATGATGCTGTCGTATAGGTGTATGATGATGTCGTATAGGTGTATGATGATGTCGTATAGGTGTATGATGCTGTCGTATAGGGGTATGATGATGTTGTATGTTGACTCGGTCTTCTCCATATGCTACCGAATAACGGAACTACCTCGTCGGTTTCCTTAATCTGGTATTTTAAATGGTTACAGAAATCTACAAGGTAATTCTGTTACACATCAAGCTCAACGGAAAGGACTGAATGTTGATTCATCCTGAATTTGCATATTTATTGCACTAGTGTAAAATGATAAATATATCATGGCTTTATTACACTCCCAGACTGCAAATTATGTGATAAAGGGAGATACAACATTATATGATTGCCGCCTGGATCCCTGCCTGAAATGACTGGAAATTCCCCAGCTCATAATGATCAGAATCCTGCTGAGTATTGGAAGTATGACATAAAATCAACCTGTAAATTGAACTTTAAATGACCTTCACCTCATTTCTGCAGGAGTTAAAGCTGGCTGGATCAGCCGAGGCCCCGCTGGTGTTGATGGAAACCCAGGGGGAGATGTACTTCAAACCAACATGCATCGGTACATCATCGAAACGTAGCTACACCATCAAGAATGTCTCAAGAATACCCCTCAGGTAACAATATATTTTAAAACCAACATGCATCATTCTGTACTTCATCAAAATGAACTACACCATCAAAATGTCACCACAATATCTCTCAGGTACGGATTTATTTTTAGAATCAACATGCATAGGTAGTTCATCTGAACAGATGCGCGTTAAAAAAAACTTCCAGAATTACACTAGACTTAACAAATGTTTGCGTTGCTAATTCGGCAGTGCTGGCACACAGGGATCCATTGGTCATCTTGGGTTTCTACTGCAAGACAAACCACAATATTGTTCCATACTCCTGATTATATTTTCCATATTTTTCAAACTTCTGTGACATCATTGTCCGTTAAAAGCCACAATGCTTAAGATATAGCAAAATATTCTCAAGGATCATGGTTGGGGTTATGAAAAAATAAATTTGAAAAAAAAACCAACACCGGTTATGTTCATTTATAATTGCTCCATTCCACGTAAAATGCTGTGGCTGGTGACCAAAAGTAAACAAATAATATACACCTTTTATACATCAGTTTTACTGGCCCAGTTTAAGCATGTTAGATTCTGAATCTGGGAATCATAGGTTGGAGCCTCACTGGTGCCACTACTTAGGTGTGTGTCAGGCAAGGTTGGAGCCTCACTGGTGCCACTACTTAGGTGTGTGTCAGGCAAGGTTGGAGCCTCACTGGTGCCACTACTTAGGTGTGTGTCAGGCAAGGTTGGAGCCTCACTGGTGCCACTACTTAGGTATGTGTCTGGCAAGGTTGGAGCCTCACTGGTGCCACTACTTAGGTGTGTGTCAGGCAAGGTTGGAGCCTCACTGGTGCCACTACTTAGGTATGTGTCTGGCAAGGTTGGAGCCTCACTGGTGCCACTACTTAGGTGTGTGTCAGGCAAGACACTCGTAGGATTGGGATGTAAACTGGGCGGTCTTGGGTATACCAGTGTCTGTCTTCCCAGTATGTTAAAGAACCATAGGTAGGAATCTATGCAATAGTATGAGTAAGGCATGGTTCCAGATTCTCATGTATCGTATTCCTCTCTGGGGCTGTTTGAAATAACCAAATAATCTAAACGCTGTGTTGAAGAGCCGTTAAATAACAATTCAGGACCTCGATCCCAATTAAAATCTCGGGTTTTTGTTTTTACTTGTCAATTTCAGTTTTTGATTATCAATTATTTATAATGATTTATACATTCATTTTTCAGATTTGAATGGAAGTTGCGATATGCAGACAAAAGCCTTCTATCTGTAACTCCAGACTCTGGTATAATACAGCCAAATGAAAGCCAGGTGTGTACTTTGTTTTGAAATTTATTAAAACCTTTATTCTAATTCAATATTTTAATTTAGAATAATGAACTGTAGAATAATATTAACATTTCGTTTAAATTATATTAAGATTTCCATTTAAAAAAAAAATTATTAAAAAAAATATATTTGACACAAAATTGTTGAGAAAGATCCATCCACCCACAAAAAATCTTCATCATTTTAAAAATGAAGGGTTTATTAAATTATGTACAGTTGACCCTCAGTTACGTCATAGCCTACTGAATGGGTGATTTCGACTAAACCGACTTTGAATTAACCAGAACAACTGTATATTTACACTTTATTCCTTTTGAAATCTGTAGAATATAGAAATTGTACTGGTATTTGAAATGTGACTGATAATAAAATGTCTTAGTTTATACTCATTACAGTGCCAGACCTGGTCGTTCACTCCCAAACAAGAGCAGAAGTATGTTATGAAGCCAGCCCTTGTTGTTTGGGGTCAGGGATTCAGCAACTCGTCCTCTGGGGGCAAGAAGAAACAGTTTGATTTGCGATCTATTGGAGAGGGTTCCATCGGAGACATCAAGGTGAGAAGCATGTTTTATTTTCATTACTTCGATATTCGTCAAGATTGCGTCCTCTAAAAATCAAAAATGGAGCTACATATAACAGTTTAGGTGTCATAGTCAAACCTTTTTTAGCATAAAACTCTTTAGACTCAAATTCTCAACTTTAAAATTGTATTTCAAAATAGTATCCAAAATATTTGAACACATACAAGTATTGCTGAAGAAAACTAAAGCAAAAAATACTGTGTTTTCTTATTTAAACTATGTCATTTACAGGGATTTATTTATTTTGTCTCAATGTTTTGGCAGAGGAAGGTTACTTGGATTACGAGGATGTGATCTGAAATTGGCAGTTAGATTACCATGGTGGCCCAGTGGAGAGTATGTTTGAATCAGAATCCCGAGATTGCGGCTTCGCGCCTCCCTGCCACCACTTGGTTACTGTGGTGTGTCCTTACACTGCCACCACTGGGTTACTGTAGTGTTTCCTTACACTGCCACCACTGGGTTTCTGTGGTGTGTCCTTACACTGCCACCACTGGGTTACTGTGGTGTGTCCTTACACTGCCATCACTGGGTTACTGTGGTGTGTCCTTACACTGCCATCACTGGGTTACTGTGGTGTGTCCTTACACTGCCATCACTGGGTTACTGTGGTGTGTCCTTACACTGCCATCACTGGGTTACTGTGGTGTGTCCTTACACTGCCACCACTGGGTTACTGTGGTGTGTCCTTACACTGCCACCACCTTGTTTCTGTGGTGTGTCCTTAGGCAAGATACTTCCCGTAATCTCGTCCATCAGATCGGGACTTGAACCGGGCAGTCCTATGAATCAGAGTCCACCTCCGAGCACGCTAAAGAACCAGTTCAATAGTAATAGCAGGACTTGGTTCCTATGTATCATTGGGGATGGCTCAAAATAACTGACTTTCCTCGGTGTGTTCTTGGGGAAGACACTTTCCCTTAGCCCTGTCATCTAAATAGGGATACATACCGGGGGTCCACATATCTGATTCTATTCTCCGAGCAAACCATAGGAATCAGTTTGTTAGTAAGAGTTGGGCAGGTTCTCGTATTCCATCGTATTCTTCCTCTCTCTCTCTTGAGCAGCTCTTAATAACCTATAACATGTTAACGAGATGAACCATTAACAATTCATTTCGAGGTCAGCCAATCATCACAACACATCACACTGTTTAACAACACTACCTGTAACCTAGCCTAGCCTGCTTAATTTATGTTTCTTCTTCACCAATACAGGCAGAGGAAGGTTATCTGGATTATGGAGATGTGATCGTGGGCAGTCAGTCGTCACAACACATCACACTGTTCAACAACAGTATTTGTAGCCTACACTACAGACTGTCTATAGACCAGACCATGGAGGGACCTTACCAGGACGAGTTTACCAACAGTGATAACATAGGTAGGTGGTTTGCTTAGGTTAAAGAGGATACATCAGGGTTTTCTTGGGTTCTAGTTAGCCAAATAGAGATACCAAAAATCTATTTTTAGTAAGATAGTGCCATTAGAACAGATAAAGATTTGTGTATTCCATTTATATTATTCAAAATATTTTACACACAGTTCGAATTCCTCGGTATTTCGGTAATATTTTATTATTGTTGCAGCTTTAGAATTAGACAAGATGGACGGCATAATACCAGCACGATCCCGGCAAATCATCTCTGCGACAGTTCGACCAATCAGAAGAGTGACATACCAGTTTGCCATATCATATCAGCTCGTTACACCAGAAGGTTAGGAGAACCATGTAGAGAATAATGCACTTGATCTAAATATAGGCATTTCTTTTGATCTAAATACAGACATGTATTTTGATTTAAATATAGGCATTTTTTTTTATCTAAAAATAGGCATTTATTTTGATCTTAAAATAGGCATGTATTTTTATCTATAAATAGGCATTTAGTTTGTTCTAAAAACACTCATTTATTTTTATTTTAATATAGGCATTACATTTAATCTAAAACTAGGCATTTATTTGGTGATGTGTGAAAAAGAATATATCAGGTTCTCTTAGAGAAAATGATCGGTTTTTCTCTTTAGTTTTTTGTTTCACAAGGACTTTAACTCCATCTCATATTTTCCCTTTCTTTGCAGATTCCGAGAACGTGTCTGCACAGGAACCCCAGCATTTGTGTCACATCCTGACCACAGGTGTATTCCCGACAATATCCGTCACCGATGCCCGATGTTACGGAAGTGCAGTTGGCATCAGTAAAAAGCAACTCTGGTCTTTGTTCTCATTGGACAAGTAAGTCTGTCTTTGAACTTGGTCTTTTAGCTGTCTTTCAACTTTTGCATTGCATATCATTTAATAAATACTGAAAAGGGGATCCCTTGGAAGCAACAAACACAAACAAGAGTGAAAGTCACAGACCCGGTTTTACTCAGTCTGTTCATGAGAAGTACTATAATGTGCAACACCTCTCATGCACCCTAGCACCGGCTTAGGCGTTATTCTACTTCAAAGCCACCAAGATTGGGCTTGATGATCCCAAAGGACCAGTAAGTAATAACACTTCTGATTTATAGTCCGGGCGACTTTTTACAGCCGCAACACAACACTAAACAAAAGCTAGTGTGAATGTCAATAAATACTGAAAAGGGGATCCCTTGGAAGCAACAAACACAAACAAGACAGAAAGTAACTGACCCAGTTATACTGAGTCTGTTCGCGAAAAGTAATTATAATATGCAACACCGCTCATGTCCCCTAGCAATGGCTCATGCTGGGACCTTTCATAACCATGTCATAATTTTAGTTGATTTTTTTTCCTTGTTCTATTATGAAAAATAAATAATCATTGTTACAGAAAATAACAGTGTGTTTATCGAAGTTCTGTATTGAACACAAACATACTAATTCTAACCTTTAACATCATACACATATATTTTGTTAATTTTGTTAACTTCTGACTCTAAAAGACTTTAAGATAAAAATATTTCATTTATATCAAACAACCCTTAAATAGGTAACTTCTGTCAACAATTTTTTTTTCCTCTTAATGGAAAATTAATTACAAATAATATCCTTTGGATTAACCAATAATTTTAAGAAGATGTTTCTGGGTGCAGTCTTTTTTTATGTGTTTTTTATAAAAATGTGCATATTAACTTTAAATATGAAGATATTATGTTAAGATCTGTAGTTAAATAAAATGTTTTATTGATAAATTTTATTTATTGTTTAGAGAGGGCCTCAAGTAGGGTTTGTTTATGTAACGGTGAGAGTGTTCATTACTTACCTATGCACTTCTTTTTTCAGCATGAATGTTTGTTTGGACTCGGACCCGTCAGCTCGTGAATTGCTATACAGCGTACAAACACGGCACAGTCACCAGCGACGACCACCCGTCTACACGAGGGCCATAATGGACTTTAACTTCAGTGCAGCCCCTCTTGGCAGTGATCCTTGTGTAGTGAATCTGATGTTTGAAAACAGTGGAACAGTTGCAACAGAATGGTGAGTAAATACTTACTGTTAACTTTTAAGAGAAATTATTTTTGTTGTACATTTGGATGTGAGTCAATGCATTTTTTTGTGAGCTTGCATGCATGCATGTTTGTACCCATGTCTGCATGCATGTGTGTGTATTTGTGTGTGACCTAGGGATGTACCCATGTCTGCATGCATGTGTGTGTATTTGTGTGTGACCTAGGGATGTACCCATGTCTGCATGCATTTGTGTGTATTTGTTTGTGACCTAGGGATGTACCCATGTCTGCATGCATGTGTGTGTATGTGTGTGTGACCTAGGGATGTACCCATGTCTGCATGCATGTGTGTGTATGTGTGTGTGACCTAGGGATGTACCCATGTCTGCATGCATGTGTGTGTATGTGTGTGTGACCTAGGGATGTACCCATGTCTGCATGCATGTGTGTGTATTTGTGTGTGACCTAGGGATGGCATTTATTTTCTGATAAGGAATTGTCAGTAAGAATAAAAGTCAGAGTAAATTAACAGTAGGTCAAACTAGTAGTGCAGTTGTTTAGTAGTGTTAAAAATAAAAACAGATCAGGGACTACTTACGGTGAAGCATGTTCTATTCTTCTAACTGCAGAGTTGAACACTGTTCTTTATGAAACGTAACAAAATAATGTATGTAAAAATGAGGTTTATAAAATGACTTTTAAAACCATGATTTGTTTTTTGTTTGAATGGTGTTTTACGTCACTTTTAACACATTTTAAGCCATATATGATGGTTACTTTTTGTGGTAGAGGCATACCATCCCATTTTTAACCATAGAAGTAAAAAAATAAATAAAAAAATGAATTAAAAAGCTTTTTGATTGAAGTCACCATGTTGGTGTCTGTTTGTGTAGTTATAAGGTTTAAAGTCCCTCTACTGTATGTGCCAAGAAGAGAATCCCTCAGTGACACGGCATTACATGTGTGTCTGGACTTGAAGTAACCATGCTATCTAAATCATGCTTTATATATAGAGGAGTAAACTGTTGTAACTATATACAAATAAAGAACAGCATACAATAGTGGCGCTTTGATTCCTCGGTATATGATTATATAAGTACTTTGAAATCCAACTTTCAGGGCATTCCTGTTTCCATCTGACCTACATCTGGAGCTCGAATACTGGGCGGAGACTGGAGAATTCGACGAAGATGAACTGCATGAGGTACATATTCTGTGATATGAATGATAACTGTATAATTTAATAATCGATTATGTATAGGTGTAATGAGAATGCAAAGTCAAAAAAACAATAAGACAGATATATCTTCTTTTTTCTTTTTTTTTATAAATTGTTAAAATAAAATAATTTTAACTGAGAAATAGTCAAATAACTGAAACAAAGTTATTGAGCCTAAATGTCTGTGAAATGAACTAAGTTCTTAAACAACTTTAAGCAAAACCTGAGAATTTACATCAAGCATGCATTAAAATTTCAGATGAAGGTCATGGACAATAATTTGTTCACCATCGAGCCCAAGAAGGGTAAGCTGCAGCCTGGGGAGTGTGCTTCGATTACATTTATGTACAAACACACGATGGCTGGGACTGATAGGCTGCCCGTACTATTGAAGTTGGCGAGAGGAAGGGAAATACTGGTAATCAGATATTGTTTAGATTCATTGACAGTTGGCCACTATGCTTTTGTATTTGATTGTAAGATGGCCAGACAGATTGTGGTCTATGATGAAGTTTACCTAAATCTTTTTTTTTTTTTTTTATATCTAATGACTTTAATCTTGTATTTTCATACTCTGAATGGTTCATTCTCTTGTTACTCTGACTTCTGTTTAGTCATTGAGTAATTTCTTGGTGACTTTTAAGGTTTTATTCATTTATACATGATCATCTCTGTGATATATTTTATTATCTGTAAATGCTGTCCAATTGTAAGAGGAGTATTAACCCTGGTTTGCAGTGGGTGTGGGGCGGGGGAGTGGGTGGAGGTTATTTCTTTATTGACACTGTCCCGTTATTTTGGAATGAATAATAAGTTAGAGTGAGGTTTGGAGAACCTGGATTAACCCTAGGCTGCCTTTTTGCCAATGACCATTCCAAGTTGGTGCCCTTGTTGTCAACACTTTTTATTGTAATGTCTCCTACTTTGCTTCTTATTGATTATGTATCCATATATTTGTTGCTTGTATTTAGAGACTTGTTTGCAAATGCTACATTTCTTGTTTGACATTTGTATCTTCCTTCATAACTTCCTCAATGATGGACATTGTATAATGTTTATAATAGTAATACAAAAATAATTGAATTGCCATCATATCGTTTAAAGATAAATGAATGTAGTGATTGTAAAATTTCAAATATCATTTTGTTTTTTTAATTTAAAAATAATTTATACAAAATTTAGTGTTTCTTTATTTCCAGCTGAACTTTATTGGAGTGACTGTGGACCCAGAGAGGCGATACATCCACTTCCCGTCAAGTAAACACATGTTTACTCCAGTACCAGTCGGAGAGAAAATCAGCCCCAAACAGGTGCACATCCTTACAACTTACTTCACATGGCACCTTGGTAGTTGAGTGGTGTAATGTGGTTTTGAAATTTTTCCTATTTATAAGCAATAACATTTTATGGGTATTAAACCCTGCCAATTGGCCTAATTAAATTTCATGGAGGGTGAACAAACTTGTGAGGAGTTAATATTTTAGAATAATACATGGTAAATGAAACATAAATATTATTTTAAAAAAACACAGGCCTTTGGCCCTTGGAATTGATGATATTCAAGCTGTAGCAACTGATATTTGATTTGGTTAAATAAAATATAATAAACCTGCTGGAAATATTTTAATAAATAAATATATTACCTTTATATTCCAAATTAAATATCATTCGTATACATGTAAGTACAAATTATATTCTTTTTATTTGTACTTTACATTTTGCTCTAGTTTGTATACTTTGATGAAACTTTGAGTAATCAATTTCTCAAGTTTATTTTGAAACATTCTTCACATTTGACAGGTGTATGAGCTATACAATGGCGGAGCGCTACCGGTGCAGTATAGTTTTGATTTGACGCCACTAGAGTTGATCAAACAGGAGAATTTTGACCAGCCCATCTTCGAGTGTATAAATCCGAGAGGTGAAATCCCGCCAGGCAGATCTCTGAACATAGAATGGAGGTTCTCGCCCATAGAAGCAAAAACATACATGGTGAGTTAATTTCAACATATTTAAAATGTCCGTGTTTATCACAAATAATAAAAGTCAAAACTGCAATGTGATTATCATAAAATAAAGAAACCCTTGTATTACATCTTAGCAAAAAATAAACATTCTGGATGGAAACATCTTTTACCATCTGGTTTACACTTCTCAAGTTACTTCCTGTTTCGTTAATAATTTAAACTATTATACTTGAGCCAGTTAAAAGTAAATTCTAATGCAACAAGAATGTAATGCGTTATTTCATTTGGTAAATGTCTCGATTTTTTGCAAATGTAAAAAGCCCGATTTCCCATCTTGTAAGAACGTGATGGCACATAACATTACAACGTCATTGGATAACACTCACTAAATAGTGGCACCCATCAATTAGAATTGACAGAGAAAAAACTATTGTGTATGCATGATTTTAACCTATATTTCTAGCATTTAAGTTGATTTGTCTGAAATTACGTTTTATGAAAAAATCTCAGACCATAAAACATTACTGTCTCTTCGTTCTATGATTAAAGGTATTAATTTTAACATTTAAAATGATGTTCAAGTAGAAATTTTACACTGTATTGTAGGTAGACGTACCTATTCATGTGCACAATGGGGACACGGCCATTGTCACGTTCACAGGCGTGGGTTATGACAAGAGGATTATGGGAGATACCATGCCGATGACTGACCAGCAGGATTTGACGGGAGTACCTGGAGTACAGAGTGTGCCAGTTCCGGGACAGGTGGGTGGGGAATGTTTGGACTGTTAAACATCAGTGGTACTAGTGAGATCCACTTTCAGCTTGAAAGCAGAAAACCAATTGAATGTGCTACTTTTTAAGGAACTGAAGGCAATAATGAAGAATGATGTGTGTCAATCCAAATAAGAATAGAACCATCAAATTGTGTTCCAGTTGCACATTGATTATAATTATGCACTAAACTAGGCCCTATAGAAGTCCAGTTCAGTTACTGTTAATGAAATAGTGTGGTCTGGAACACTCGATGAGCTGGAAAGTGTTTTGCTGTATAAATCAGTTAATTAATTCATATGATGCTTTAAAGCTATCATAATTTTTGTTTGGTGATCACTGACGTTTTAATGCATAATAACTGCTAGCAAAATGAACCCTATACGAATTAAAATTAAACTTTGTTTTCCAGACCAAGCATTTTTATAAATTATAATAAAAATGGAAGGCAGGATGAGGTTCAGTTCAATGTATGCGCGCATTTCATATAAACTGAAGCGCATGATGGTTTTCATTTGTAATTGGGTTGACACTAATTACTCTTTAAAATCGTCTCCAGTCCCTTTAAAACTAGGAATCTCTGTCAGTATTTTAATGGTGTTGGGTTCCTTCTACATGATACCAGGACTGAGTTTTTGAAAAGCATGAGTGTCATAATCATGCTGATTTTTACTCTCGTGCAAAATTACCAATCCCTGAAATATGAGGATTACCAATTTCCGAAATAACCTGTACCTTTGATACCAGAACCTATGCTACCAGTCCCCATGATACCTTGGTTACCAGTCCCTGTGTTACCTAGGTTACCAGTCCCTGTGTTACCTTGGTTACCAGTCCCAGTGTTACCTAAGTTACCAGTCTCTGTGTTACATTGGTTACCAGTCCCTGTGTTACCTTGGTTACCAGTCCCAGTGTTACCTAGGTTACCAGTCCCTGTGTTACATTGGTTACCAGTCCCTGTGTTACCTTGGTTACCAGTCCCAGTGTTACCTAGGTTACCAGTCCCTGTGTTACATTGGTTACCAGTCCCTGTGTTACCTTGGTTACCAGTCCCAGTGTTACCTAGGTTACCAGTCCCTGTGTTACATTGGTTACCAGTCCCTGTGTTACCTTGGTTACCAGTCCCAGTGTTACCTAGGTTACCAGTCCCTGTGTTACCTAGGTTACCAGTTCCTGTGTTACCTTGGTTACCAGTCCATGTGAAACCTATTGTACCAGTCCCTTTGTTACCTAAGTTACAGTCCCTGTATTACCAAGGTTACCAGTCCCTGTGTTACCAGTCTCTGTGTTACCTTGGTTACCAGTCCCTGTGTTCCCTATGTTACCAGTCCCTGTGTTACCTTGGTTACCAGTCTCTGTGTTACCTTGGTTACCAGTCCCTGTGTTCCCTAGGTTACCAGTCCCTGTGTTACCAGTCTCTGTGTTACCAGTCCCTATATTACCTAGGTTACCAGTCCCTGTGTTACCAGTGCCTGTGTTAGCTAGGTTACCAGTCCCTGTGTTATCTAGGTCACCAGTCCCTGTGTTACCTAGGTTACAAGTCACTGTGTTACATATTTTTCCAATCCCTGTGTTATCTAGTTTACAAGTCCCTGAGTTACCAGTGCCTGTGCTACCTAGGTTACCAGTGCCTGTGTTATCTAGGTTACCAGTGCCTGTGTAACCTAGGTTACCAGTCCCTGCATTACCTAGGTTAACAGTTCCTGTGTTACCAAGGTTACCAGTCCTGTGTTACATATGTTATCAGTCCCTGTGTTATCTAGGTTAGCAGTCCATGTTTTGCCTAGGTTACATTCCATGTGTAGCCTAGGTTACAGTCCCTGTGTTGCCAAGGTTCCAGTCCCCATGTTGCCTAGGTTACCAGTCTGTTTGTTACCAGTTTTACCAGTCCCTATGTTACCTAGATTACCAGTCCCTGTGTTACCTAGATTACCAGTCCCTGTGTTAACTAGGTAACCAGTGCCTGTGCAAGTAAATACATTACCATTTTGATGCCTAAATTGTACAATATTTGGTTTTGAAATTCTATATTTTTGCTAAAAAAAATCAGATTTTTGTTGGGGAAAATTCCTATATTTCTTCCTATGTTATTTGTAAAAGTTGATTGACGGTCTGCTATTTTATTAGTTTCTGTGTTACCTAGGTTATTATACCCCGTGTTACCTAGATTTCTATACCCTGTGTTACCCAGGTTACCAGTCTCTGTGTTACCAACTCATCATTGAAAAAAGAAAAGTAGAGAGAAAATAAAGTTTTGTTCATAGATAACTAAGTGGAGTTTCAAGCCCATCTTGTATTATTGCAACATTTTAATCCTTTAAAAAAAATAATTCTTATTTGTAAAATTATTGATACTTAGTGTGTTAACATATTTGTTTACTTTTCTTTTAGTTGGCATACCTGTCACAAGAGAGGATCTCATTTGGAAACCTTCCGCTGTTTTGTCGTGGTCGCAGAATGGTGTTCATTACCAACAGATCCAAGAGCCGACCCGTGTCATTTGAGTGGCATGTCACATGTCCAGCTGACAGCCAGGTATGTGGCGTAATTAATGGAGTTTATGTTAGGGGTTGAAAGTCAAGAAATTTTGCATCATCTTAATGAATGAATGAATGTCTTTATTTATAGAGGGTGACCCAATTAACTAACACTAATCTCCCTTGGACCCTCTGTAAAGTATTACACATGCAATGCAATAACAGTGATATTTCCTTTAAACTATTGTGCACACATACAAATATACACACACATTCGCGTCCATGTACACATTCATTCTTATTATATATACATATATACACATAATTATATACATGGTTTGAGGTGATAGTTTGATCTTATGTTATTGTACTCCAATACTTTTTTCTCAGTGTTCGGATTTACCATTTCTTGTATTAACTAATTTGTTTAGTCTAGTGATACATTTGTTTGTCTATTAGGCAATCTAATTAAGGCGAATCGCAACTATATGAATGGGCAGAAATGTCTGTATTGTTAGAAAGTATGTGATAATAATATATAGACTTAGTATTTTGTCAACTTGTTCATCCATGTTGCTATGCTATGTCTGATCTATAAATAAAACAAAGATTATTGCATAAAATATGTATTGAAATACTCACCGACATATATTTTACATCGTGTACCACCCTTCTGTTTCAGTACATGTCCATTGCTCCAGTACGAGGTGACCTCCAGCCTGGGGAGAGTAAGATGTGCAGGGTGATTTTCATTGCTTGTGGTCAGCCATCATTCTACGACCTTGACCTGGTCTGCGAAGTACGTGTCATTTAATTCTTTGAGATGGGAATCTAAGATTTTGCTAGTTTGGAAGTTTTTTCTTTTGAGATAGTTGTAAACTTATATTCTGGGAGTGGGACTGGACGATGTGGGGAGCACAAGAACCATAACTCCTGGTAGATATTTTCCCTTTTGTCACTCATTTCTTTTCTGGAGAATATCTCTGAAACTGTATACAGTTGAAAAAAAAAACTGGATGATGTGCACATGATAAGAGCACAATGTTGATTTTTCAGCAAATTTTATGTCTGTCACACATTTCTTTAAGGTAATGACATAAAACTTAATACAAGTAAAGAACACAACTTGACGACATGCACAGGGCAAGAAAAACTGCAGTCTTCAAATAAAACTGGTTTAATAATTCGAGTCCTGATTTTAGTTGCCATGTGCCTTTAAGACGGCAGGCCTTAATGATAAACAGAGGATCAAGAAAAGTATAACCTTTAAAACAGTTTTGAAACAGGTCATTAAACGGACATGTGGCAATATTGATTCTTTGAAAACTTTGTGTCCCATTAATTTTTCTACGTAACTTGCCTATTTGCTGATCATTATTAACAAATATTTGAATTCAAAGCAAATTGTGCAAAATGTTATAATTGCCTATTTGGTTTTAGTACAAATGAATGTTTTCTCCCATCATGTTAGGTGACAGATCAAGTAGAATACAGTGAATACAGACAACGACTGGCCGAGTGGGAGCATGAACGTGAAAGACAGAAGTATGAGTTCACCATCACAGAACACGATCTTGATGCTGACAAGCGTATTGGTAGTCCGCAAGTTACGGTATGCTTGTAGATATATTGATAATACCAAAACTGACCATGATAACTGAAGATAAAATGTATTTAAACTATGCCTTAAAGTACAAGGTTCTGATCTTTTTTTGACAACGTTTTCATTTTTATACCCCCCGCTTTTAAAGTAATTTTGTGTGGGGGAGACATATTGTTTTTATGCTGTCTGTCGTCTGTCTGTCTTTCGTCTGTATGTCGTCTGTATTTTACAAACTTTGTCCGGACTAGTTCTCCTGAACCCTGGCCGGGTTTCAGAGAAACTTTGAAGAGATGATCAGTACCAAGCCTAGTTGTGCATATTTTTGCTGTGTTCTGGTTTAATGATTTTTGGCAGAGTTATGGCCCTTTAAACGTTTTAATACACAAACTTTGTCTGGACTAGTTCTCCTGAATCCTTGGTTGGATTTTAACAAAACTTTGCAGGGATGATCAGTACAAAGCCTAGTTGTGCATATCATCGCCGTTTTCCAGTTCCTTTAAAAGTGTTAATACACAAACTTTGTCTGGACTAGTTCTACTGAGCCCCTGGCCGGATTTCAAAAAAACTTGGCAAAGATGATCAGTACCAACCTAGTTGCGCATATCGTCGCCATGTTCTGGTTGAATGAGTTTTGGCAGAGTTGTGGGCTTTTAAAGATGTTAATACACAAATTTCTGGACAAATTCTCCAGATTCCCTGGCCGGATTTCAGTGAAACTTGATAGAGATGATCATTGCCAAGCCTAATTATGCATTTTATCGTCGTGTTCCAGTTGAATGATTATTGGCAGATTTATGGCTCTTTCCCCAGTCTGGGGAGAGATCTGCTTTTACTAAAAGCAACCTCTAGTTAATACTTGCATTCCTGAAGCAGTTTTGAATGGGTTGTTCCTAAACTTCATATACTCATAACAACTAATGACCTTATGTCCCTCTACATCACCCATGGTTGATTGCCTTATTTATTACAGAATTATGGTCCTTTGTTGGACATAGAATAAAAACAGGTAGGGATTTCATCACCTTAGTGATAGTTCTAGTTATAAGTTGAATTCTGTGTTTCAGGAGCCACCATCTAGAATGAGGTCAATGGATGAAGGGGCAAGACTCGGTGACAGTGTTGATCTGCTCAGATATAGGGTATGCAATCTTCTTTCAGATGACTTGAGTAGTTTTCTCAAAAGTTTGGTTTAGATTCTAATGAAGAGTATAAAGTAAACAGTCCTAGAAACAGGAATAGACAACTTTTGGTGTTTTTATATTTCCAACCTTATTAGCATATATGTATATAACGTAATATCTTTGGATGAAACCTAACATGTGACATCGTTTTCAAATGATATAACATGCATGACTTTTTCTTCAATGAATACTTTTCATGATATGTGTCTTATTTCTCAATCTTAAATTATGTTTCATATTGAAAATTTGGAATAATAAGGATTTTTCTTATTGCTGAAACCTTCACAAATTTAAAATAAAGTCCTCCTTTGGACTTAATTAAATTTGTGGGTGATTTGGCAAAGTTTACACATACTCCATAAACAACAAACTTAATCATACAATTGTGTATTTTCTCCCAGTTGTCTCACTTTTTGTTAGTTTCTTCCTACCACAATTACGCTGTCATCCAGCATGGACAGTGGGTAGTATAATGAAAAGTTTGTCTTGTAATGAAAGTTAATCAAGATTTTTCTGTTTATTTTAGAAAAATGTCAGAATTTGTTGGGGATTGTTGCGTTTTCCTCATAGGTTGGAATGACACTTTAAAATATAACTTTATCATTTGTTTATTTAATATTGTCAACTTGGTATCATTAGCATTGGTGGAACTCAGGTTTACAAGAAAAATATGGCAATGTGACAACTAACTGACCATCCAGCTTGCTTTGGTCGTCGATCAAGAACCCAGCCTGCTTCGGTCATCCAGCCTACCTTGGTTATTGGGCCATTCTTTGATTATTCAGTCTTCTTTATCATCAGGTCTGTCTTTGGTCATCAGGCTCATTTTTGGTCATCAAGCCCATCTTTGATCATCAGGCCTGACTTTCGTCATTCAGCCTGTTTTGTCATTAGACCCATCTTTAGACATTAGGTCCTTCTTTTGTCGTCGAGTCCGTCTTTCATTATCCATCCTTCTTTGGCAGGTCCACTTTCACCAGCGGACCCGCATTGCTCATTCCTTTTTATGATTATTAGACTTATGAAAATCATAACTATAAAGTAAAACAACTTTCAGACATTGCCGCCTATCAGTAAACTGTCACCAGATGAAGAAAAGAACATACAGGAGTTCCGACGTCACAGGGAAGATGAACTATGGGAAAAACCAGAAGCCCCAGTTCCCTTCTTGCTACATCTCGGACTTACTGCCAGAACTCATGATATTCGCGAGTTTCAGACAAACTTCCCAGATGATTTCAAGAAGTTTTACATTGACAGGTTTGTTTTTATTTATTAAAAAATGGCAGAATTCACCTCAGTGCTGGAGCTGTGTGTTTTATATAACAAAAATATCATAGTCTAGTAATGTCAGTCAATCAAATTCATTGTTTAAAGGGACACATGGCAATTTTGCTTTATTTTTACCCAAAATTGTTTGAAAGCAAACCTCTTTCCATGCTGTTTTAAAGTTAGACTCGATACCAGTAGTTACACTTTAGTGTTTCTTGCTCTTCAAAATACACAACTGCCCACCAACCCACCCCCACCACCACCACTGATACAAGAGCCATGTTAGTCAGTAGATGATATGCAGGCCTTCTTGAGCCTCTTGTTGTGTGGATAGCTATGTATCTTTTTTTTGCTGTCTTATTTCAAAGCATCAAATTGAATGAAGATACACTTAATTTGAAAAGTGGTCAAAGATGTTTACATAGAGACTGAGTATAAAGTGCTAGTAACAGTGTTTGTTTTTACCTAGTGAATATCTTGACATGTTGGATTTTGTAGCAAAATGCCCGGATGTGAAAACTATGAATAGACTCTGGCCACCTGATGTGCTTTATTATACATGTACGCCCGCTTTCACAAAGTGAAGTGGGGGCTATATAAGAATCATCGCGTCCCGCAACACATTTTTGTCCCGTCCTATCGCGTTTGTACCATTGCGTCACGTCACGTAACACATTTTTATTACTAATGTTTGGGGCGCTTGTTTCAGCCAAAGGTTTTTTGGACTTTTCAGACAAAATACATCTCGTACCTAAATAAGTTTTATATCAGTGAAACAAACATTTTTAGTGGTAAATAAAAATACCTTACTTTTCAAAATCGGTTGAGAACTACAAATTGCATGTGCGAAAGCTGTTTTTGATGGGTCATTTTCAATGCAAATTTCTGCTGCATGAAAAATTTGAAAAATATTTTTTTTCAGAATTTTTATCCGAAAATGTTTTTAAATTGTTGGATATTAGTAAATTAAGACACCCTGAAAGTTTTGTAGCAAAATATGAAGGTTTAATGAAGTTATTGGAAATTTCTTAATTTTCTGCTGTCCCACCAACAAGGAATTTACATAGGAAAAGAAAGCCCCATCAAAACATCATTTTGGCGGTAAAATATTTATTTCTCAACCGATTTTCAAAAGTAAAGTAATTTTATTTACCACTAAAAATGTCAGTTCTATAGATATATAACTGATGTCGGTATTATTTAAATTGCTCAAGTTACTGCAGAAAAACCTTTGGCTGAAACAAGCGTCCCAAACAATAGTATTTCTCAAACAGTTTTAAAAGGGTTGTTCCCAAACTTCATATACTCATAACAACTTATTAACTTATGTCCCTCTACATCACCCATTGTTGATTGCCTAATTTATTATTCTTAACAAATTTGTTTCAGATGCTTAAGTGAGAATATGGCTGACTCAAAGAAGGAAACAGCACCCACGAAGAGAGAGGCAGAGATAATACCATGTCTCCAGGCTGAAGCAGATGTCGTGTCGGGCTTCATGGCAAATGTTCTCAGGTAACTGCTTCAGTTGTGCTTTTAAAAAATCCTGTAAACTTAAATCATACTTGCAGTTTAATGCTTTCAAGGTTCATAATTTTAGAAAATATTTTATTTGGTTTTTAAATTAAAACATTTTTAAGATGTCTTTCTATATAGAAATTCAATAATAGTAGCACTGGATAAAAATATATATCTGATAAAATATTATCTCATTGGTTTGACATGTATTTTGCAGAGGACTATTAGATGATACCACATTCCACGAGTCTGTTGTAAAAGTGATGAATGACCCCATTCCTTACTTCTCACAAATCGGGAGAGACCAGGTAAGGATGATACCAGAACCTCGAGATCGCCACCAAGCTCCCCGGTCGAGGGAACGGCAACACGCGAGACACCCACATGGGAGACTACAGTAACTTCCCCACCACAATCCGCTTCATCTGGGAAGAAAAAGTCAAAGAGCAAATTGTCTTCAGCTGCATCACAGAGGAGTAAGGTGAGAGGAAAAATGCTGTGAACGTTCTTGTGAGATAGACGCAGTTGTTTTAAAAAGTACTCGCTTGCTGTTGTATGTCCTCTCTAATCCACATGCTTTACCGTTTTTCTTTCAGTATCTCTATTTCCTACCTTCATAAAGCCATGTATTCTAACCAAAATGAAAAGTGCAACTTCAAATAAGCCAAACCTTGATTATTGTCAATAAATGTTTAAAGTTTACACGTGTTTTCATTATAGTACCGATCTGTAATGAATATCCTGAAATACAACAAGTAGAGTAATTGGTGCCAGTCTGTAATGAATATCTTAGATTTATTGGTTTCCAGTCCTGAAATATAACCATTAGATTTATTTGTACCAGTCTGTAATGAATCTACTGAAATACAACCAGTAGATTTATTGGTGCCAGTCTGTAATGAATATCTTAGATTTATTGGTTTCCAGTCCTGAAATACAACCAGTAGATTTATTTTTGCCAGTCTGTAATGAATATCTTAGAGGTATTGGTTTCCAGTCCTGAACTAAAATCCGTAGATTTACTGGTACCAGTCTGTAACGAATATCCTGAAATACAACCAGTAGATTTATTGTAATAACAATACAAACAGTCTACTATATACGTGTGATTGTAAATGCAGGTTGAAGAGAGCACACAAAAGACAGCAGAAGTGTCAAAGACCAGTACCCCCAGATACCCACAGGCAGAACTGAGACGAGTCAAGGAAGAAGAGGAAAGATTGAAAAAGAAACAAGAAATGAAGAAGTGAGTAGGACTGACTTAATATGGGGTATTCTATATAATGTAAATATTTGTAAAAAAAATGTGAGTACGTTCATGAATGAAATCCATTTTAATTTTAAAATACCATTGAGCCCCAGACGCATTAACTGGCTGGTCACATTTGGGCACTTCACTGGCTGGTCACATTTGGGCACTTCACTGGCTGGTCACATTTGGGCACTTCACTGGCTGGTCACATTTGGGCACTTCACTGGCTGGTCATATATGAGCACTTCACTGGCTGGTCATATATGAGCACTTCACTGGCTGTTCATATATGAGCACTTCACTGTCTGGTCATATATGAGCACTTCACTGGCTCGTCATATATGAGCACTCCACTGGCTGGTCACATTTGGGCACTTCACTGGCTGGTCATATATGAGCACTCCACTGGCTGGTCAAATATGAGCACTTCACTGGCTGTTCATATATGAGCACTTCACTGTCTGGTCATATATGAGCACTTCACTGGCTGGTCATATATGAGCACTCCACTGGCTGGTCACATTTGGGCACTTCACTGGCTGGTCATATATGAGCACTTCACTGGCTGGTCATATATGAGCACTTCACTGGCTGGTCACATTTGGGCACTTCACTGGCTGGTCATATATGAGCACTCCACTGGCTGGTCACATTTGGGCACTTCACTGGCTGGTCATATATGAGCACGTCACTGGCTGGTCATATATGAGCAATTCACTGTCTGGTCATATATGAGCACTCCACTGGCTGGTCAAATATGAGCACTCCACTGGCTGGTCAAATATGAGCACTTCACTGGCTGGTCATATATGAGCACTCCACTGGCTGGTCATATATGAGCACTCCACTGGCTGGTCATATATGAGCACTCCACTGGCTGGTCATATATGAGCACTTCACTGGCTGGTCATATATGAGCACTCCACTGGCTGGTCATATATGAGCACTTCACTGGCTGGTCATATATGAGCACTTCACTGGCTGGTCATATATGAGCACTCCACTGGCTGGTCATATATGAGCACTCCACTTGCTGGTCAAATATGAGCACTTCACTGGCTGGTCATATATGAGCACTTCACTGGCTGGTCATATATGAGCACTCCACTGGCTGGTCAAATATGAGCACTCCACTGGCTGGTCAAATATGAGCACTCCACTGGCTGGTCATATATGAGCACTCCACTGGCTGGTCATATATGAGCACTCCACTGGCTGGTCAAATATGAGCACTTCACTGGCTGGTCATATATGAGCACTTCACTGGCTGGTCATATATGAGCACTCCACTGGCTGGTCAAATATGAGCACTCCACTGGCTGGTCAAATATGAGCACTCCACTGGCTGGTCATATATGAGCACTCCACTGGCTGGTCATATATGAGCACTCCACTGGCTGGTCAAATATGAGCACTTCACTGGCTGGTCATATATGAGCACTTCACTGGCTGGTCATATATGAGCACTCCACTGGCTGGTCATATATGAGCACTCCACTGGCTGGTCAAATATGAGCACTTCACTGGCTGTTCATATATGAGCACTTCACTGTCTGGTCATATATGAGCACTCCACTGGCTGGTCACATATGAGCACTCCACTGGCTGGTCACATTTTGGCACTTCACTGGCTGGTCATATATGAGCACTTCACTGGCTGGTCATATATAAGCACTTCACTGGATGGTCATATATGAGCACTTCACTGTCTGGTCAAATATGAGCACTTCACTGTCTGGTCATATATGAGCACTTCACTGTCTGGACATATATGAGCACTTCACTGGCTGGTCATATATGAGCACTTCACTGGCTGGTCATATATGAGCACTTCACTGGCTGGTCATATATGAGCACTTTACTGGCTGGTCATATATATGAGCACTTCACTGGCTGCTCACATTTGGGCACTTCACTGGCTGGTCATATTTGAGCACTTCACTGGCGGTCATATATGAGCACTTCACTGGCTGGTCATATATGAGCACTCCACTGGCTGGTCATATATGAGCACTTCACTGGCTGGTCATATATGAGCACTCCACTGGCTGGTCAAATATGAGCACATCACTGGCTGGTCATATATATGAGCACTTCACTGGCTGGTCATATATGAGCACTTCACTGGCTGGTCACATTTGGGCACTTCACTGGCTGGTCATATATGAGCACTTCACTGGCTGGTCACATTTGGGCACTTCACTGGCTGGTCATATATGAGCACTCCACTGGCTGGTCATATATGAGCACTTCACCGGCTGGTCATATATAAGCACTTCACCGGCTGGTCATATATGAGCACTTCACCGGCTGGTCATATATGAGCACTTCACTGGCTGGTCACATTTGGGCACTGGCTAACTGGTCATATTTGGGCACATTCTGGCTGGTCACATTTGGGCACTCACTAGATTGTCACATTTGGGAACTGGCTGACTGATCACATTTGGGCACATACTGGCCTGTCAAATTTGGGCACTCACTAGATAGTCACATTTGGGGACTGGCTGACTGGTCACATTTGGGCACTCCCTAGCTGGTCACTTTTGGGCACTCACAGGCTGATCACTTTTGGTCATTCCCTGACTGGTTACTTTTGGTCTCTCACTGAATGGTTATTTGTGGGCATTCACTGGCTGGTCACAGTTGGACACTCATTGACTAGTATTTGTATCTGTCTGCCTAAATGTATATCCAAACTTTTTTCTTTTATCCACAACACAGTTATCTATTAGAACTACGATAAACTTCTGCATTTCAATATATATTTTTTATACTTGTATATTTTGTACTTGATTTATTATATTAATATTATTTAGTGTTTTTAGCTCTACTGGCTTATGGTCCGTTAACTTTTGCCTTGTGAACACGATAGGGCCTTCGTTTTTAATCGGATCTTTACCAAACTTTGTGAGGATCTTTATATCAATGATTGCTCGGATAGGTTCTAAAATCAGCCAGATCAGATTAGTTTCACTGGATTTATGGCCCTTGATTATGAAAAAAGCAATTTTTTGCCTTGTGACCCACCTTGCACCTTCATTTTTGATCTGCACCAAACTTGCACAGATTTATAATATAAATGAAAACTCTGAAAAGTTCGAAAACCAGCCAGATCGGTCTAGTAACACCGGAGTTATGGCCCTTGATTTAGTTAGAAATGCCGTATTTTGCCTCATTAAGATGGTAGGGCCTTCATTTGGCCAGATTTCAACGATTATCAGTATCAAAACCTAGTTGTGCATATCGTCGCCATGTTCTGGTTGAATGATTTCGACAAGAATTATGGCCCTTTAAAGGTTTTAATACACAAACTTTGTCCCTGGCCGGATTTGAAAGAAACTTTGCATGGCTGCTCAGTACCAAGCCTAGTCATGTATGTCATTGCTGGGTTCCAGTTGAAAGATTTTCGCGGAGTTATGGCCCTTGACAGGTTTTAATGCATTAAACTTTTTCCGGACTAGTTCTCCTGAACCCTTGGCCGGATTTCATCGAAACTTTGCAAGGTTGATCAGTATCAAGCCTAGTTGTGCATATTGTCGCCGTGTTCTGGTTGAATAATGTTTGGCAGAGTTATGGCCCTTTACAGGTTTTAATACACAAACTAATCTCTTCTGAACTCCTGGCCAGATATGAATGAAACTTTTTAGGGATGATCAGTACCAGGCGTAGGTCATTGCAAAAAAAAAAAGACTCCATAAAGCCAGGAGAGCGATACAGGCCCTCTTGAACCTTGTTTACAACTATTTTTTTGATCAAAATTATCAAAATCTTGTTTCCTTAATTTTCAATCACCCAAGCACTTTTATTTTGCATTTGATTGTAACAAACATGGTGTCTTTGCATCAATGACAGCTTGGACTAGATTGGATTAGTAACACTTAGAGTTATGGCCCTTGTTTTACCCAAAAAGACCATATTTTACCTTGTTAACACTCTAGCACCTTCATACACCATCCTTTTCCCTCCCGCTCCCCAATTATTTAGAGCAGAGAAACATTTTTACTCCATTTCGACTTTTACTCATTTCCACCAAATTTGTCTGCAGATGTTTATCAATGAGATAAAAGTCATTAAAATGTACTTTTGGACACCATACAACCCTAAACCAGTAAAGCGATACAGGCCTCTTGTTCATAATTTTGTTTTATGAATTGCTGTAGTTAACCATCTATTTATACTACCATATAAGGGCATCAAAGTAACTTTATAAAAAAATTACAATTTCAGAATGCCGGAATTTGGCAATGCGCTAGAAGGAGTTATAGAGAACTCGCTACTCAATATCCTCACAGAGGCCCTGGAAGGGGAGTTCAACATTGCGGCAAGACCGAGGTTCATAGCCCTGCCAAAACGGAATGGATCCGCAATAAGTAAAGGCCCCAAATTTTGATGCACAGAGAAGGGACAATTTGTGATAAACGACTGTGATTGGATGCGATTGTACACACACAAATATTTTTAAATGACAATTTGTAAAAACCAGGCTCAAACATTGAATTAGATTTAAACCAAAATAACACTTGTGTATTCATTCATTTCACATTGGTGATATTGGACACAATAGTTGTAATTAATTATAAAAAAAACACCACAGAACAACTGTGTATCCTTTCAGTTGATACACAAATTGAAATTAAATTTAATAGAAATCTTAAATTTTTTATTTGTTAGGTAATGCATTCTGAAGATATTTTAATGTTTTGGAAGCAAAAATAGTATGAAGATCATATTTTAGGAGCAAAATATAAAAAAAAAAACACAGAAATAAATCACTGTTCTCCTGTATAATTTTAGCTGAATATTGTTGTGGTTTAATTTGATAACTGTTACAAAAAAAAAAAGTAAAACAATTGTGTTGGAATATTTTATAGTCATAATATTTGTATGTTTTCATAATATATTTGTGTGGTGCACTTCTTTATTAGAATAGTGTGCATGCACATTATGGTCAAATACATCAATAAAATGCAATTTACATAGTTGCGTATTTGTGCACTTGTTTAAAGGGGTTGATGCACTATTTTCAAACAAGGTTTATTTAAAAGGGCTCTGAAAAACTTGAAAAAAACTGAAAGAATTATCAAAATGCCATGAAAAATAAAAGACATTTTGTCAATATGCCATATATGGTAAAAAGGCGCGATGACATCATTCCAAGATGGCCTCCGCCATTTATGTTCTTTGCACATTTTCAGTAGGTCATATCTCCTTTATTTTTCATGGCATTTTGATAATTCTTTCAGCTTTTTTCAAGTTTTTTCATAGCCCTTTTATATATATCATGTTTGAAAATAGTGCACAACCTCTTTAAACTTGAATTTTGAATAACAATAAAAATAGAAAAATGTTTCACCTATTGCTTTTTGTTTTAGCATGTGCTATAAAGTTTATCATTATTTTATATTTATATATGTGTACATATATATACTGAAAAATGTCTGTGATATTTATACATTTGTCTCTCATTTTCTAATATTCATGATTCCTTGTTATTTCCATATGGTAGAAAGGCACTAAAGCTGGCTGAATATACGATGCATATATGCAGATTATTGCATTGGGTGCATATGCAGATTATGGCACGGGATGCATAGGCAGATTATGGCATGGGATGCATAGGCAGATTATGGCACGGAATGCATAGGCAGATTATGGCATGGGATGCATAGGCAGATTATGGCATGGGATGTATATGCAGATTATTGCAGTTAAAATTAGTTTGTCATTAATAGAGTCCTGAAATTAATTAAAAAGGACAATACCACATGACACATGTTTACGCACCAAAACATGTACCAAACCATGTACAACAAACTTTGATCTATTCAGCTGTCCACTTTATGGAGATAATAATAATTATAAAAGTTAGAAAGAACAACATTTAATCGCAAAAAGTGTTTGCTTTGAAAGTAAAAAATATTTTTGTGGTTAAAATATGAATTATTTTGCGGTTGAACAAAATTGTGCAAGCTGGAAAGACTTGTGTAAATTAAAGAAAACTGATAATATGTTATGAATGATATATATTACATTTCTATAATTGATATACTCGCTATTATTAATAATCTATTCCGAAAATAAAACGTATCTTGTGATATTGAGTCATGATGTCAAGAAAGTGTTGAGGACGTTAACGTCATTAGCCGAGAACGTTCATCAACGCGAAGCATTTCAGTTAAAATGATATACAAACCGTTTTAAAATGTAATTAAAAGAAAATTTGATTAGTAGGAATCCTTCACATAATGATAGGTGTTTTATTTTTTCACTCATATCCGCTCGTTTGAGAAAGAACCACATGCCTACCATCTCGTGAAAGATTTCCCTATAATCGATCCCAACAGTTAGTTTCTATGTCATATTAATATGTGAGTTAATGAGAATGTATAAGATGGTCTGATGCATATATAGAAAATGAATGTATGTCTAGATCTGTTGTGCAAGTCAATGAGAATGTTAGATGGTATGCATAGAAGATCATATTTTTTTATGAATGTTATGTCTTATTTAATAAACATGATCATAAGTTTATCAATTTGACTCTTTTGATTTATAAACCAATAATTTTCTTACCTTATTATACACCCCTCACCCACACTCCACCACCACACCTTGCTTTCACAAAGTGAAGTAGGGGCTATATAGGAATCGTGTTGCCCGTAATATCCTGTCACGTTGTTGTGTTGTTGCATCACATTTTGATTACTTGCATTCCTCAGTTTTGAATGGGTTGTTCCCAAACTTCATATACACATAACAGCCGATGACCTTGTGTCTCTCTACATCAACCATTATTGACTGCCTTTTTTCCTATTACAAAATTATGGCCCTTTGTTTGACTTAGAATTTAAGCATAGGTATTCACCTTCAGTTATAGTTCTCCTTACCAGAACCGTCGCCATGGGAGGCCGACTAAAATACCCCACCACTTGTTATACGATAAAAGGGTATGTAGCCACACAGACAAACAATCTTTATTATTGAGAGTTCTGAAAAACTTGGAAAAAGGGTGGAAGAATTATCAAAACCCAATGATAAAAACTATATCATTTGAAGCTTCTGTTGAAACGGATATGCGGGAAGCTGCCATTTTGAGAGCTATGACATCATAGTAGTAGCGAGCACGCTCCGTCTGAGATCGATATAGGCCGTCGTTTGAGGGGAAATATTAAAATCTAAGGCCGCCCCATCCTTAATCTGATTGATCGGACAATATTCTATCCATTCCCTTGACTGTAAAGAAGTATCCGTATTGGAATATAGATAACTCCTGAGTGTGAAAACCTTCCATTTTAATACAGTTGCAATTCTCCGTCACTAGCGATTGGTCTAGCTCATTTGGTGGTAGTGGAGGTAGCTTTTGTATTCTTATGCTTTTTGACCGGAGCCTTCTTATGTCGATCTGGCGAATTGCCCCACTGTTTTTCCCGCATTATTTTCGACTTTGCCATTTCGTAGGCTTGAGCCACGGGCCTAACGAGTTTGATTTCGGGAAGTTTGTTTTCACTTTCCTTCAGTTTTCTGTGCTTGCTACTGCTCCCTACGATATAACGGCCCAAATGATCCGGCTGAACAGCTTTGAAATGTTGAAGCCATTTATCGTAGTCTGGAACTTAGGGTATCCATTTCATTTCTTTAAAGTCTAACACTTCTATCAGACCCATTTCTTAATCAAGTGCAGGACGCAGTGAAGATCGTTGGTCGTAAACTGTATGGGGTTCAATTGATCGTCTTTGTGTACGTTATTTGATTTGAGATATACAGGGGACAATTGAATTCGATTTATTTAATTTTATTTATCTTTTCCTTTTACTTCGACATTTCTTAGCACAGGAGCCAGTTTACTATTGACTGGCTCCTGTGCTGTGCTATTTATTATTGGAGGACTCTCCTAAGAGATCGCAACACACATATAACCTCGCACTTTCGGGTTGAAAGTCGCACGTGAGTGAAATTTCTTTTAAAGCGCACACCCATTCACCTTCTAACGCGTAAGGTTTTGGTAATTCGATTCAGAAATTTGAAGGAACGTTATTCTTATGTATATCGCTAGAATCTCGACTTCTGATGTATAGGTGAAACTCTGTCATGTTTCGCCTGTTTATGTATTTATATGCCTTTTCCCTTCTTACGTTTTCTCATAATTGGTGACGTCCTTATTCAGAATCCAGCTATTAAACTTATTTGGCCACCCCATCCATTTCACAGCGTTTCGTTCTTCCTCCTTCGTAACACTTTTTCTATTCTAAAATTAACATTTTCCTCTAGGACTACTTTACTCATCAAGGCTGCCCTCGATAACTTTCCCATGAATGTCTTAAGTCTATAGAAAGGGATCCCTTGCTTTTTGCCACGATCGCTCATTATAATCCTTTCATCGTACTCTCTCTGAAACGCTCGGCATGAGATATTCGTACCCTATCCTTTTTTGAAGCGAAATTTAGAACCCGATTTAGGACGTTCAGTAGCCTTCGGTACAGTGTTATACTTTAATTGCCACAGTTCCGCATTATCTTTCTCTTTGACATTTGCGAGAGCTTTCTTGATTGATCTCTGATAGGTTTTATTATGTCTGAGTGATCGTTTCCAAAATATCGATCCAGCAGTGCGTTTGATGTTTTGTCATGCAATTGGCTATTTTCGTTTTGATGGTTTTTATGACGTACTCAGCTACGGATGCCTTTGTTACATTTCTGGAGTAAAAATGTTCTATACCTTCTTTCTTCAACAGCTTCTGGAACAGAAGAGATTTGAATTCATATCCTACGTCGCTATGCACGTGTTCCAGTTGTCGTTGCACTAAAACCTGTGTAAATGTCTTTGTCACTTCTTGGCCCTGAACCTTTTTTAAAGCTGAAGTCCACAAGTAGTTGGATAACAAGTCGATAATAAGGAGAAAGTAACTGACATCGTCATTCTCTTTCGTATAATTAGTTATATAGGCCGTGTTGCACATATCGTTGTCGTGTTCCCCACCACAGACTCCATATAGCCAGTAGAGCAATACCGGCCCTCTTGGGCCTCTTGTTATATGTGTGTGTTTATTTGTAACACTCATGGCAACATTTAAGTAATCAACTTAAACGCAGGACATAATTTACTTTATAGACATCAAGTAGTGCTTATATCTGATATTGCAACTCAATTTTTGTGTCGCATGGTAGACACTTTAGGAATACAGGGATACAGCTATCATTCAAAGTAAACCTGAAGTTAAAAATTAAACTAGACAAGAAAATGGGTAGAACCGATTGATGCTCCCTGAGGGATGCTCCTCGAAATGTATCCTCAACTTATCATATGGCCTTGTATCACCCAGTAGTTTTCAATTTGCAGTTCCATTAGTAGTTTATGCTCCAGATAAAAAATCTAAGTATAAAATTACAAAGGGCAATAACTCTAATTTGAATGATGACAGAGTTATGGTTCTTGCACCCTGTACTTTCTTTCATTGCCCTCTGTAACAAAATGAGTGCACTGTACTTAAAGAGTTTTTAACTGTGTTTGTCGGGGCCTCATTTCCCCTGATTTTGAATAGGAATTTTGATCGAGTTTTGCCAAGCGCATCACTATTAATCGTCGCGTATATCTTATAAATAATATTTTACTAGTTTCATTCTATTGACAAAGAATAAGTTGTTTTGGCTTTTATTTCATCTAAATCCGTCGAGTATTAAAAAAGTTATGATTTTACAGGCTGTGTATTATGAGAAAATTTGCCAGTATTTACCAGTGTGGGCCGAACTAAATGTATAGATTGCTTATATAAGATAAGAGTTCAAAACTACGTCACTATGCGCAGTCCAAAGAACATGACATTTGTATGGATGGCGTGTTCAGTCAGGCACCCTTGTAGGGACTGTGTCGAAATCATAAGACATTGTCACAGGATAGCAATCCATTCTCCAGGGTAGTAGTGACCAGTACAGGGCTGTATACGCTAGGAGCGTAGGTAGAGCATATAGCGCGTATTGTCGGGAGCGTGGTCTATGGGGTCGTAGGTGGGGAACCCCATCATAGGATGCGAGAACTACATCATTCGCTATTTGGGCGGTTACCATGGAGACACTAGGCAAGAGGGCCTGATAACGCAGATAGCTACGCAGATAACGTCACGGAATGTGGAATACTGGGACTTGAGCCATCGCCGGAAAGGGATCAAGCTAGTGGGCGTCGGGTGGGAATTAGGTCACCGAAAGTATGTATGGTACCGGGACGAATAGCAAACGCTAATAAGGGGTGTGCATATGTGGAAGTTAATTTGCGGAAGTAAACTATTAGTGCCGGACACAGAACTGTACCGGAAGGACTCGGCTAGATATAGTTTGAGATATAAAATAGCTGTGATATAGCATACATATATCATAAATACAGACATTCAGTCTGATTAAAACAGAACAGTTTAATGTGTAATTAAGTGAATAGGGATACCATCTAACGTGTATTAAACAGATGATATAACTATATCCAATCATGCCAAAACTGTGTTTATAATACATACTCAAAAAAATACAACACTGCATTATTTGATTTGTGAATGAAAAATGTGAATTGTTGAGCTTTGATAAATTTGAATCATGT
Source organism: Cyrtodaria siliqua (assembly GCA_037043455.1). Taxonomy (NCBI): domain Eukaryota; kingdom Metazoa; phylum Mollusca; class Bivalvia; order Adapedonta; family Hiatellidae; genus Cyrtodaria; species Cyrtodaria siliqua. The sequence continues at coordinate 88,334 of JAWPHD010001991.1, read as the reverse complement.
CAAACCAAAACTTTCTATGACAATATGATGTATAACAAAGGAATCATTTCATCATCATTCATAACTTTCAAATGACATCATCAAAATAATTTGACCAATCAGATTCAGTGATCAATAAAATAAAAGACCTCCACATTCTGGTAGGGGGTAAACACAGTGTTTGTTGCTGATGCTCAACTGACTTTAGCCCTTTATAAAACTAGTTTGTTAATTTGATAATTATATTGAAAGCTTTATTTTTTGTGTACATCTATGTATCTTCTTTTGGTGTGGTCCGATTTGAAAACACGCTTTATCTATTCTTATAATTAATAATTAATATTAATGATTGAACAAATACAATTTATTGCGAAAAACTAACGGGACGCCGGCAATCTTGATTTGTTTTAAAACCCATGACATCCCATTAGTTTTTCTATATGACTTGCGTTTTTATAATCATGAATATTAAAGTTGCTATCCCGCTAATTTTATGTGTACACTGTTAATTTAAATTAAGACAGCGTTATGGTTTCTGTATTCAACTCAGTTTTAAAGTTATGCTCCAGACAAGAATTATAAGTATAAAATAACAAAGGGCAATACCTCTTAGTTTGAATGAAGAAAGAAATACAGTTCTTGTGCGCTGCATTTCCTCTTATTGCCCTTAATCATTGTGAACTTTCAATCCAGTCCCGTAAGTACTTTCGACCTGCATGTTCATTTATTCGTTACGTCATTAAGATGTTCGACCATTATTGATGTGTGTTTAATAAAATATTGTGTCTATGGCAGTAGTTTCTTGATTTTACAACCAAAAGTGTTCTATTTTCAGTGCAACAAAAAACTTGCTAAACTTTTTTCCCTCAGTATATATATATGCATTAAAAAATACAAAGGGCCAGAACTCAGTGGAAAACTATCGAACTGGAATGTCACAATAATAGGCGCATCTGCACTTGATATCGATACTTCCTAGCAAGTTTCAGGAAATTCTAACAAGGGGTTATAGAAAAATAGCCCGGACAAAAAATTTCTATTCGACTAAATACAAGGGCCATAGCTCAGTGGAAAATTATCGAACAAGAACGTCACGACAATATGCAATTCTTCACTTGATATTAACACTTCCTAGCAAGTTTCGCACAATTCTAACAAGGGGTTATAGAGAAATAGCCCGTACAAGAATTTACACGGACAATGTAGCGACTATATGCTCCCCCCGAATTTTTCGGGGAGCATAGTAAACAGCTTTAACAGTCTGGCCAAACCCCAAAACTGAGCTTCGAATTACCAACTCACAATTCATTTTACGCATATGCAATCATGGGTATCTTAAAAACCTATGAATAAATCTGGACTTTCAATCGGCACATATACATTATTATGACCTGTACGCCGGGGAGTTTTGGTTACATTTTTGCTGTTATTTGGCAGGTTAGTTTTGCATTACATGGTCCGAGTATCAACTTTCATACCCCATCTCCAAGAAGCAAAAACAGGGCTGGCTTGGGTACAAAATAAAACCTTAATTTCGGCTTAAAAGCTTTGCATATGGTAAATTTTAAACAGGTTATCGTATTTTTTCAGCAAAAACACCAGGAATTTGATGGCACACCAACACAAGGTTATATGGCACCAAACAGGAATTAACAGGATAGGCTCATTTTACTTTACAGAGACAATATATGGAGAATGGGTAAAGAACATACAAACTTGCAAATTCTATAGTCGACACTCAATCTACGATGGAGCCATGTTTCCACATGCAGGGTCATGATGAAAGCCTTCAAGGAGCAGGACAGTCCTACCCCTCTGCCTCCAGCAGGATTGGCAGTGGTCCTATTCTACTTCCAGTAACCACTCAGGCAAACTGTAGTTGTGTATACACATTTTTTGGATTGACGGACAAAAACCTAATTCTCTATCCCCACCGCCGACAGTTGGGAGATATCGAGCATGCACTGGTTGTCCAGCGGGTAATTGCACCAACAGCTAAGCTCATATGGCGACTATCCAGCTTCCATTGTGGTGAAGTCCCCAGATGTTCCGCTGGGCAATTTTTGTGCAGTCGTGTACCTGGGCAGAACCCCCGATGTCCCGCATCTAGTGGGGAAACAGGGCCCTGACCAGTCTTTTCTAGTGGGCATCATTTGATTTAACCTACAGGATCTTGTTTTACGTGTTAGCAACTGGTTTGTAAGAGAAAAATACAGTTTGTCAAGTTGTACAATTTATTACAGTATAATTGTATACATATAAGCCACCATAACTGACATACATGTACATCTATAAATGCCCAACATTACATTTGTATTTCCACTCCTTCATCCACAAACAAAACCTTTAACAAGTGTGCATTTCATTAACAAATGCATTCCAATTTCAAAATGTCTACAAGTAAAGAACAATCTTTTTATTGTTCATTGCCAAACTGCAAAACTGTACACATTCAACTTTAAATTCATTTTTTATTCCTACTTGTAAACACTTTGAAATCTGAAATAAAACAAGACTATTCTAAAACAATTTATATGACCGTTTATACTGTGTCAAGTACAATGTTGCCACATAATTGTTTTGTTTTTTTCAAGACAAACTGTAGAACACCTGAAAATGATTTGGTCAAATAGTAATTTCCTACATTCCTGTATGGAAAATCTCTGAATTAAAAACTTCTGTGAATGAAATTTGTCTCTGACAGCATCGTTATGTAACAACCTCATTATTACGTGTAACCATTCTGAAACATGAAAATCAAATAAAAGTATTCTAGAACAATTCACAATTCAGAATAATTTTTCTGAAGTTCTCGACAATGCTATTCAACCACAAGCTGTACATTGTATAAAAGACATGGAAATTCAAATGGTCCAACCAGGAACCAACTCTTCCTCAAGGAAACCAGCCATGTGTTAAGTTGCCAAGGGGAAATGTAAAACGTTTGTAAAGAAAATGCAAATGTATACCTCTGTGACTTCTACATATATGTAACAAAACGTTTTACCAGTCCCTAGGAACTAACAGAGAACGCCAGGTACTTCCTTCAGTTTCAATAAAGGGTTGCACCTTTACAGAATAAAATCATATTTACGCTATAGTGTTCAACCACTTCTGTCGATGATTTTGCACCGGTAAAATAAACTTTCAAAAAAAACATCTACCCGTTTCATGAAGGTCAAGAGATGATTTCGTATTTAAAACAAAACATGTAAAAAACGTTCGCAATGTTTCTCAATGTTCCTTCAGTCCTTATAGAAAACATCGAAGGATGCAGAAGAAATTATTTTACATTCACTACTTTACGAAAGGGAGACAAGTCTGGAATGAATCACAAATTATGTATCCAAAGTTATCCTTCCCTGCCTTCTTGATGAAAAATGAAAGAATGACAAAAGTAGATGCATAAGGATGAACACAGATGTGATGGAGAGAAGGATGAATGCATTCAGTCAGATTCTACTTCCTCTTTTATCTTCTTTTTCTTTTTCTTCTTTTTCTTCTCTGAGCTCATTGTGTCATCTTGTGATACTGAAATAATCAAAGTGAATAGTTCACATACATACTGAAATAATGGAAGTGAATAGTTTACATACATACTGAAATAATCAAAGTGAATAGTTTACATACATACTGAAATAATCAAAGTGAATAGTTCTGGCGCACTGGACTAAAATCCTGCAATCTGATTCATTGAGGTTCAAACATCTGCGATTCTTAAATAGTGCATAACCTGTCACAAATCCAGTCATGTTATGTTAAACCACCAAAAACGTTTTAAATGAAGTTGTTTCAATGTGTTCCGAGTCAAACTGTAACAATGATATGCGTTAGAAACGGGTTAACACTGAAATGTTGACTTTTGTGACAGTATATCTGTTGTTAATTGTCGTATATTGGGTTTAATCATTCCGCAAAGACTGATATACTGTTGCAAATTTCAGAATTTTACTAGTTACCTCTATAGGAATGACTTCGTTCGTGCGGACTGGCAGGTAAGTTTGTTTGAATGTTGTTTTACATCAATTTTAGCACATATTAAGCCATATATAACGGTCAATTGTTTTGTGGTAGATGCAGACCACCCCATTTTCCCTGGGTCAAATCAGTACTGTATACCTCCTGCCATCAGTAAGAATTGACACCGTCTTTTACTAAACAAGTCAAGCTCCCAGCTTAGACGGTGTCTTTACTATCTCGGCCACAAGTAAGCATACATAGGTATTAAGGTAAGCTGTGCCTATTTCCACAAAAACAAACACGTGTTTAGGTCAACCAGTCAGATGACAATGTTTGGTCTGCAAAATGTGACGACTCATGGACTGCTAGTTTTTGTTGTACAGATCATGTTAATGTATATGATGCTTTCAGGCTCAAGTAAGTCCTTATAAAACCTAATATAATGTGTTAACGAGACACAAAACCTCATTTTGTTTGTTTTGTGTGATCGAAGCACTTTAACTGAATTATTTATACAACTGTTAGCAATATAATCCCCATATAAATTAATACTGGTGATTTAACAAGCAGCAGAGGCGCCAAGTGTTCATTCAAATGTTACAATAATACAGTATGCGGCTCCATTTAAAGCATGTGCAGTTTTCACATGAAACTGAAGCGCATTATGATGGTTGGAGACCGACTCTTCCAGATCTCCTCTAGTGCCTTTAACAGACATATATTGTGTGATATTCCGTTTGTTGACACAGTTTCAAATGAACCTATGGGGCTGTGGTGCTTTATTGGTTATGGTTGGTTGGCTGAATGATGTTTTTACAATATTTTCAGTATATTTTAGGCTGTATATGACGGTCAATTGTTTTAGTGGTGGAGGGAGACTACCCACTTTTTCTTGGTAGAACCAGTACTGCACACCTTCTGCCACCCGCAAGAATAGACACTGTACAAGTCGAGCTCCCAGTGGGAATCACAACACTTCTCTTCTGCTTCGTGCGTCGGATGGGGATGTAAACTGTGTATCTGCGTTTATCCTGCGAGCAGGTTACAGAACCTTAGGAATCAATTTGATTGTAAGAGCAGGGCAGTTTCCGGATTCCTTCCTCTCTCTGCAGCAGCTTGAAATAGTGCAGTCTTTAAATAGCAATTTAAATCAAATGAACCTACCTTCTTCCTGTGTCGTATCCATACTTTGCCTCTTCTCCTTCTTCTTCTTCTTCTTTTTACTGCCTTCCTCATCTCCATTTTCTGAAAGGTATCGGTTCTTTTATAGTTTGAAGGTAAAATCCCTTCCACATGACCACTCACAGAGCCCTAGATAATTTTCTGGACCCAAGGAGTGATCTGAGGGACTCAAATTTTAAATTGAGGAGTAAAATCTTAATTTCACTGGAACTGAGGGATAATCACCAAAATATTTTCTCCTAAAAATCATAACACAAAGAATAAAATCTAATTTTACAAAATCATAGAAGTGTGTTGCACTGATCACCTGTCACCTGCCATGTGCTTATTTCAGCGGGGACAATCTATAAAGTTTGAAGACAGGTGGTGTAATCCTTTTATGAATTTATTATGGAGCCAAAGTTGTTTTTGTCAAGAAAATCGGTAGAACCGATGGATGCTTCCCGAAATGTATCCTCAACTTATCATATGGCCTTGTATCACCCAGCAGTTTTGGATTTGTAGTTCCATCAGTAGTTTTTGACTTATGCTTCGGACAAGAATTACAAGTATAAAATTGCAAAGGGCAATAACTTTTAATTTGAACGAAGACTGGTTGTAGATCTCTGCACATTCTCTCATTGCCCTTTATCATTGTGTGCAGTCCCATTAGTAGTTTCTGAGTTATGCTACGGACATGAATTTCCAAAGGGCAATAATTCTATTTTGAATTAAGATAAAGAGTTATGGTTTTGTGAACAAAATTTCCTCTCATTGCCCTTTATCACTGCATGAAGTTTCATTAAGTCCCATAAGTGGTTTTGTGAACAAAATTTCCTCTCATTGCCCTTTATCACTGCGTGAAGTTTCATTAAGTCCCATAAGTGGTTTTTGAAAAATGCTCTGGACAAGAATTGTAACTACAAAATGACAAAGGTCAATAACTCTTAATAAGAATGATGAACAGTTATTGGTCTTGTGCTCTGCACTTCTTCTGGCTGTCTTTTATCATTGTATGCAGTTTCATTACAGTCCCGTTTGTGGTTTCAGTTATTACAAAGGGCAATACCTCTAATTTGAATGAAGACAGAGTTATGGTTCTTGCACTGCACTTCCTCTCATTACCCTCTATCATTGCTTGAAGTTTCATTGCAGTCTCATCAGTAGTTTTGAAGTTATACCCCGGACAACATTCCAAGTATATAAGTACAAAGGGCAATAACTCTAATTTGACTTTTGACAGTTAAATTTTTTGCATTCTGCACTTCCCCTCGTTGCTCTCTATAATTGTGTGAAGTTTCGTTGTAGTCTCATCTGTAGTTCTGAAGTAATGCTCTGGACAAAAATTCTAAGTATAAAATTACAAAGGGCAACTCTAACTTGAAGGATGACAGAGTTATGGTTCTTGTACTCTGCAATTCCTCTTATTGACCTCTATCAAAGTGTGAAGTTTCATTGTAGTCCAGTTTTCGAGTTATGCTCTGGACAAGAACTAAGTATAAAATTACAAAGGGCAACAACTCTAATTTGAATGATGACAGATTTCTTAAGCCTTACCCTGTGGAGCCTGTGATTCCACCTTCATAATTTTAGGTTTCACATCCTCCTCGTCGTCGTCCTCATCAAACTTCCTCTTCTTGGCCACGTTAGGAAGGGTCGAGTCAGCGGTATCGTTATACGTCCGCACTTGGCTGAAAAAGGAAGGCGACTTATTTTAAATCAAGGTAAAGTTCAAATTTCCCAAAGCATGCACTATTAACAAATGAGATCGCAAACTTAATGACACCATACGAGTGACTAACCAGTGAGAGCAAGTGATTTAATCAAGGTTGTTGCAAGCGAAATATTCTGCAGTGAAATAAGAACTCCCAACTGTTGTTGGTTTCAACCACTAGACCACCATGACATAGAGGTAGGATATTAACGTTCGACCTTGAAGAAACATACAGCAATCTGAATATATTTCCATTCAATGCAAACCATCATCTTTGCCAAAACAATGACATCCGACCATCAGTTGTCTATTTATGCTACTTTCCGCGTTAGGATTTATTTTTTAATGAGGCCCTCCCAGTGGGGTCCATGTTCTATTATTGTTCCTTGAAAATATGACCCAAGATTCCCTTGTTCCCCAAAAATACCCTAGCCCCATTGTAACGTTGAACCTAGGGTTAGCCGTGTTTCACGGTAGCTTCCTTGGTAAAGGAAGATCCCAGGTGCTACTCGGTAGATTTCGTGCATGGTAAGTCACCCGGATAGAACCTGATTTTTGCCTAAACAATTTGTTTATCTTACCTTTTGTTTTCATATTTTTCCCATTTGGGCTGAGCTTTACCACTACCACTTATTCTTCTGGACTGTAACAAAAATGAAAATATTGAATATTAACAAATTTATAAAAAAAAGTTCTCAATACTAAAATTATAAGTTTAATTTCAGCTCATTTTACGAATATCAATTTTATGCTTTATTAAAAGAAAATATTATTCACAAAATTAAAATTCATAGGCAATCTTTATGCCATAAGTGCTCACAACAACATGTCTTTATTGCAGCTAGAAACATCTTTTACGTTTTAAAATCCACCACATAGCCACAATTTCTCCTTTATAAATCTGAGGATGTTTCAGGAATTGTGCCAATTTATTAATACACACCTTTCCCTCCTCCAAATCACGTATGCGTCTCTCCAGCTTGGCTCTGTGTTCCAGTCCGAGCGATGCATTCGTGTCCTCTCCCAGTGCATCCACTCGAATAGAAAGGGCTGTCTTGGCTGCCAGCATACGAGACATCTGTCAAAAGTATACAATGGTCAGTTTAGTCTGAACCCGGTTAATTTTACTTTATAACATCAAATGGTGTCCAACCCAGACCACGACAACTGCTGATTTGCGGTTTCCCTACCTACCCACTAAAGCAGTTGTAGATACTTCTTTTTTTTGCAATTACTATCTCAAGTCTTCAAAAAATTATTTTACCTACTTACACAATTCTGGCTCATGAAAAGAATGGTTTCTACGTATTTTTGCAGCCATCTTGGATTTTCATGTGTTAATCTCAAAAGCTCAAAAGCAAAATTGGGATAGCTTTTGTGTTCATTAAGATATCTGGTAAGATTGAAAAGGATTAGTTCAACATCTTGGATTCTGATGCATGGATCTCAAAATTGGGCAAGGTGTTGTGCTTGTTGCTAAACCTTAAAGATTGTAAATTTTTAAACATATATTTTGTATGGCTGGTCATCTTCAATGGTGATGTATTGCGTGGATTTTAATATCAACAAGGCGAAACCTTCAAGCTTTGTGATCACAACTTTGTAAAGAATGCATTAAATATTCGTGAAAAACAAATTTCATGAAAGGCGTACTTTCTTCAAGCGACCAGCTTGGATATGTGGGGGAATACAATATATAATCTCATTTCCCCAAGATTAACTAACCTTTCCTTTAAATTTTGCACTGGCCCCTCCGACGAGAGATGCGTGATAAATGAGACCATATTTTGGGGTATCGTGTTTAGTTTTCAAGGCTCTGAAAAGCGCTTTCTCAGCGCCGAGTATCTGTACGGTACTAGCCGGGTGTTTTGCCAAGTTGAGCAATGAACCTGAAAAGAAATGAGAACAAATTAGAGCTGATAGTGCACTGCATGCTGGGATTAATCATCGTTTCCAGGACAGCAATTGTTAAAGAATCGTTTATGTTTTTTAAAACATGTGCAAGGATTATCTAACTACTCTACTGATAAGGGTATATCAAGTTAACGTGTCCATGCTCAACACATTAAATACTAAGGTATCAAGATAACTATATCAAAGAGGAATATCCTCCTGGCTTCACATCCTCCAGGCTTCGTATAAAGTTACAATAGTTTCTTGTTCACGCCTTGATTTGTGGCATTAATATCATTGTGTCCCGAGATGCAATGGGACATGAGCCGGAGTCGTAATCCGTAGACAACAACCATGTTAAATCTAGCCAAAAAAATCTAAACGGTTTATAGCCCACAACCACAAACATAAAATCTGAAGGTTTATAGCCCCAACCATAACAAGGAGGTAAAATTAGTTTCCGAGTTACTCGTCCTTACCTAGAATTTGAATGGTAAAATTAATAAATTGTAGAATTTATTTGAATGTCTACTTGTCCTGCATCAAAGAGCAACAGTCATGGCGAGCAGACGAGTGAAATCTTCATGCTCTGCATAACATCTGAAGGTAATATAGCCCCAACAACAAACTAGCCTTCACCATAAACTATGAAAATAGTCCCAACCATAAATTTAAAAGGTTTATAGCCCCAACCATAACATCTAAAAGTAATATAGCCCTAACCATATACTATGAAAGGTTTATAGCCCCAACCATAGCAACTAAAAGTACTCCTAACCATATACTATGAAAGGTTTATAGCCTTCAACCACAACATCTAAAAGTAATATAGCCCTAACCATATACTATGAAAGGTGTATAGCCCCAACCATAATATCTGAAAGTAATATAGCCCTAACCATATACTATGAAAGGTTTATAGCCCCAACCATATATGACTTGCCTGCATGTGATATGAGTCTGGCCCCGACAAGTTCGCCAACAAGGACTGTCAGGTTGGGGGCAATTGCTACCATTCTGTTCTTGATGTAGTCGTACAGCTGTGCTCGGTAGTCTGTTATGTCTATCACCTGGCAAGGGAAAGAAACTGAATTGTTTAAAGGATCCTGCGCAACCCCCAGATGTAGAAGAACCAGAGTAATATATAATATAATAGTCGAGTGGACCCAAATTTGTAAGTATTCTCTTTCTATGGTTGCTTAGGATCATATATATAGAATACATGTAAATTTGGGTCCACTCAACTAATATATTATCATAAATTACTCGGGTTCTTCTACATCCCTAGGCCTTAAAGGGACATACGGCCATCTTGTTATCATGCATTGAAATTAGCACTTTTATGTATTATAAATCCAATATCGTTTACTTTGAACTTGCTTGCTTATATTTAAATAAAATAATTATGTATTCATATAATTTAGATTGTTTTAATGACATATTATTGATGCAACATAATCAACAATAAGTAATATGCAAGACAATCTGTTTTTGAAATATTCAAATAAGTAATGCGAATGATTTGCAAAAAGGCAAGATCAACGAACGGGATGTGAGTTTGAAAAAAATTCAAAATTGGCAGGGTTTTACAGGACGCAGATATTCATCACCTTTCCAACCGGGAATCGACCAAGATGACCGGGGTTTATTCCCACCCTCTTAGTATCATAAATTATTAATAGCAAAGTTTATGACCCGGGTTTATTCCTACCCATAATAAGTTTATTCTTATAGACCAATCGTAAGCACATTGATAGGGAAGCTTCATTCCGATACTTCGGATATTATGATGTAATTTGTCATGGCAAGTAAACAATCGGACCTAAAAGAAAGGCTGACTGTGACTGTGGCTGAGCCAACTGCATGGCTTGAAAAACACAAGTGGCTACCTTATTTCAATGACTACGACTGCTTTTATTATTTTACCAGTGTACATACTAGGGACCCCAAAAATCAAGCGTTGGACCCTCAACAAAACTGATTATTCATCCCAGGGACCACTAAAATAAAAATCTGGTGTAAAACACTGCGAATGGTTAATGACGTTAACCTTCTCACCTCTCACCACTGCGAGTTAAATCCCACTGGGAGCTTTACTTGTGAGAGTGTCAATTCTTAGATGGCAGGAGATGTACAGTACTGGTTCTACCCAGGAAAAGTGGGTGGTCTGCCTCCACCACAAACAAATCGACTGTCAATATAACCTTACAAATGTTGTAAATGATGTAAAACACCATACAAACAAACCCTTTAAAATAGCTTGGAGTGCTGCAAACTCATCATTTAAAAGGACTATAGGCAATCTGGAAAAATGATACAAGACTTGAAGTCGATCCAAACAAGAAGATGGAAATGCCACGAATACTGGATTTTCTGATGTGTATTCAGTCATTACATTTTTTAAACTCATATCTGGAGTGATTAGTTTAAACCTCTGATTTTTAATCATCTTTAACCAGCGATTTTGTACGAAACATGGTGGTTGCGAATCCACCCAATTCTGAATATCAACAGCTTTTTACACAAACACCAAGGTAATTTTCCAAGGTTACTTCTTGTAATTTGAAATACAATTTATCATGATAAACACTTACTTTCAACATTTTTTTGCTGGGGTTAAATTTTGTTGTCAGAATAAAAGGAAACAATGAGGAAGGACTGGAATTTGTCTTTATTTTATTAAAAGCTGATGCAATGGAAAACTTTCCAATCTTTCTTTTTTATAAATCATTTGTCAAAATGATACTGAATAATGAACTCTAGGTTGAATGTTGTTTAACAGCTCATCAACACATTGTTGTTTAGAGATGGGAAGGTTACTTAGGAATCTGGAAACCTGTCCTACTTTTATTAACAAATACAGTCCTATGGGTCTTCGGAGGATAGACATCAATACACGGGACAGCCCGGTTTACTCCCCCATCTGACAGATGAGGCTAAGGGTAAGTGCCTTGGTCAAGAACATACCGATGAAACATAGTGGCACTACTGAGGCTTAAACCCGGGTTCTATGGATTACAAGTCCCCCATGCTACCAACTGGGTCATGCCAGCCCACTTTAAGATGAGCAATTCCACACCACACATGCTCACATACCTGATCACACAAGTATCGGACGTTAATGATGTCCTCGTCCGATATTTCGGTTCCCATGGAGATTTCTGCCGCATCTTTCACTTCCTGTTCCACTTCCTCAGGCAAGATTTTGGAAAAGTCTGTCGTGGATGCATTTGTTCTGAAGCCTTCAAAGTAAAGAACAAAGGTCTAAACACCCTTCTTAGAACTGCTTAAATCATCAAATACCAAGTCTTGATCAATCATAAAGTTAAAACATTGTACAATTATGTTTTTTGAAACGATTTGCAAAGTTTACACAGGGCAGAAAATGTTTCTTAGTTAATACTCCACTCCTCCTACGAAATATAGTCAAATTGATAAAGTGTAAAATAATTTTATCTAGAATTTCTACTCGTCCTGCATCAATGATTACTCGTCGTGCGGTTGACGCTTGGCATTTTTATATTTAGAACATGTCACATTTGATGCAATATAAAGGGAATGCAGGCATCTATTCAAAAAGGTTTATTATTGGCCAACTTGGAAAAGCGTGGAAGAATTATCAAAAGTGAATGACAAAGAAAATATCACCATTTAAAGGTTGAAACAGATATAGAAGCTGCCATTTTCAGAACTATGACTATCAACTTTATAATTTCCATATATGGCAAACTTATAAATATCATTTAATGCGAAGGAAATTACTGCAAATGAATGCAAGTCTTAAATGATCATAACGTGCAATTATACGCTTAAGTATTCTTATTTTGCATACAGATGGTGGGATGTTCTTTCCCATGTATTGTAAAATATTCGGATCCAAACTACCATTTACCTCAGAGGTAGTGACGAAATATGGTTTATTCATCACAAGTTTCAGATGAAACAAATACATACATCATTGATAATACTGGTAGTGGTATATTGATCTACATAGCTGTTGAGAAAATTTAAACTTTGTAACCCGAACGTTTCTTGTTATCCTGCTTTAGGCATGTTTGTTTGTTAGTTTATATGATGTTTTAAGTCATTTTCAAAACATGTCAGGATATATAAGACATTTTTTTTGTGGTGGAGGCAGACCATCTACTTTTCTGGGGTGGAACCAGTACTGTACACCTCCCGTCCTCTGTGAAAATCGACAAGTTTAGGCATGACATTAGGTGATATTTGATAAGCTCAAGAGTAACTTAATAATACAAAAAAATTCATCAGTGCGATTATTTTCATTGAATCCATCCTTACTGATTATTGATCCTTACAGGAAACAACAATTCCAGGCACCCTCATGATGACAAGTGACCTCAGAGGTAGTGACGAAATAATGTAAATTCATAACTCGTTTCAGATGAAACATTAGTTATACATCATTGGTAACTTGTCAGCAGGATGTTTTATATACTCCTTAATCAACAACACAGTATTCAAAATCTGCCCATATCTGGCCTACATGTACTGGTGTGTGCTATTAAAAAAAGGTTGAATTGAATTTGGTTTTATAGTCGCACCAACAGCCAAGGTCATATGGCGACTTTTGCAGCTTCCATTGGTGGAAGAAGACCCCAGGTGCACCTCTGGGCAATTTCTGTGCTTGAGCGGGCACCTGGGTAGAACCACTGACGTTCCGCAAGCCAACTGGATAGCTTTCTCACATAAAGATTCATAGGACCATGAGGGATCGAACCCAAAACTGTGAGGGGCAAGCAATTTCAAGCCAGAGACTCGGTTATTAATCGGAGATTCGGCCACCCCTTAAAAAGGTTATAGGTGATGAACCCCTTCCCATATTTGTGAATGTTGGCCCTGCTTAAGACCTGTTAAAAGCAGCACCAGATGTATGTTCAATTTCCTTCAGACATGCTGCAGCTGTAAAAGTTACCTCAGCGGTAGTGACGAAATAATGTGAAGTCATCACTCGTTTCAGACAAAACATTTGTTATACATCATTGGTAACTTGTCAGCAGTTTCTTCTATATACTGTCCGTAAATAAAGTGTATATTGCGCATAAGCAAACAACTGCGAAAATATGAGCACAGACAGAAATAAGTCTATAGTAATAACAGTGATGGGCAATCGGTTGAAATTTACAATCGATCATTAGTTAAATCAGTTGGAAGCAACTGATTAATCATCATTCATAATCATATAATTAATATATTCAGTATAACAGGTGCATGTTAATCTGAGTTTCAGGCCTTGAACTTAAATAATATCTGATTAAGTATGTATTATTTTCTGTCTGGTTGCTTTAATAATAATATGCCATCGTCATTTTATATTTTAAACAGCAAATAATTGTTATCGATATAAATGTATTTGGAGAGCGTGGTCCAGTGGTAGAGCGCCAAACTCCAGATCGAGAGGTCGTGGGTTCGATCCTCGCCGCGACCACGTTATTTTCCTTGAGCACGATAATTAATCCACATTGATTAGTACTAGTTCTACCCAGGAGACCATCGAGAGTGATTAATCTAAGTTGCAAGAACTCGTTAAGCAATAGATGTAAAATAAATATGTTTAAACTAAATGTATTTGTGTATATACTCATTTACACAAGTATATTTCCTAACTGTTGTCTCATGGATAATCCTGCTATTTTCCCCCTATTTTTAACATAAAGCACTTAATCGATCATCATAAACGAATGTGTAAGTAACCGATGATAGATTATAATCAGTAACCGATGATTGGTTACAATCGATTATTCAGTTGATCAGTAATAAATTTGTGATCATCAACATTTCAATGTTCCATCATACATCTTATCTACCTCCGAGGTTGCCACACCATATAACCGAACATGACGTGTAAACAGGACGTAAAACCAACATTTCATTAAAAACCTTTTAACAAATACAAACCCCATGTGCTATTTAACCTATTTAAAGGCAAAGGACCCCTTCCCTTGCCCTATTAGTGAAAAAGGCCCTGCTTGAAACATGTCGAAAGCACTCGGTATCCAGTAACGGCTACTTTATGTTCAATTTACCTTAGGTATGCTGCAGATGTGGAAGTTACCTCAGCGGTAGTGACGAAATTATGTAAAATCATTACGGGTTTCAGATGAAACATTTGTTATACATCATTGGTAACTTGCCCAACTGAATTTAACTGTTGTTTTTTAATGCGGGTATTTTTTTAGAACTGCCCCGGACAGAAAGGAAGAATACAAAGGAATCTGGGTACCTTAATTATATAGGACTGTAAGTGGCGATCCAACCCAACTTTCTGGGCGAGTCCTTTTTTTACTTAAACTGTTAAAAGAGTCTCCAATGGCATTCACAGGGAGCAAAATTCTAGGAATAATCTCAATCATGTAAGCCTGGTTACCTCATAGGATCTCCCCAATCTCGCGAAAAAATAATATTGTGCAGTAAATGACTGGAGACTGAATTCAACAAAACAATATCTGAAACCTAATTTAACTTTAACCCAAGAGTTTGCACCTTTATTAAATATCCATTCTTCACAAATACTGGAAATTCTTGTTTGTTTGTATGGTGTTTTACATCATGTTCAACGCATGTAAGGTTATATATGACAGTAGATTTTTTGTGGTGGAGGCAGACCACTCACTTTTCCTGGGTAGAACCAGTACTGTACACCTCCCGTAAGAATCGACACTTCCTCAATTACAACTTGACTCCCAGTGTGATTCGAACCTGCAGCGGCGAAGGTTTACAACACAACGTTGTTAACCATTTGGCCAGGGAGACACTTGAAAATTCTTGTGTCAAATAGTCTTTATAACAAAATTGGAACGTACCCATGAGTTTCACGACTTTACAAAAGGCCTGGTTATCCTGCACAATCTTGCCAAGCTCGGGGAAATGCCAGCCGTACCATTCTCTAGCCCTCATCACGTAGTTGTTCAGCTCCTTGTCCAAGTCATCCAGAAGTGCTGCAATGAAGTGAGGTTAATTACTACTGCGAGGATTGAACCCATGATTTCACAATCTGAAGTCCGACACTCTACCACTACATCACACTCAGATCAGAGTAGTAAATCTCAAGTATGAGGGAAGGTTACACGGAAATTAAACAAGAGCACCGCCAACATCAAAATGTGATTGTTATGTCAATACCTTCCGGTTTGCTTCGTAGTGTCAAAGTAAATCGATTGATTATGAATAAAGACGGTCATTTTTATAACAATTCATCAATTTATAGTCATATCTGACCATTATCCCAATTTGACGCGATTAACTATGAACTGGCCAGGCTATTGTAAAACTAGTTTAGCTTAAAAAGTTGACATAAATTCAGATACTTTTATTTCGGATGCTTTAAAATGTTCTACTTTCACTTTGCATTTTTCAGATTTATTCACTTAAAAAGAAACAACAACGCTTCATTGTTATCTTCAATATATTGAATTGTATTTAAAAAAAAGGAGATAGAATCTAGAAAAGCAACTAAAAGAATTAAATGAGTGAGAACTGTATTACACATGTCTTTTATTTATAACAACTTTTATTTCCTTTTGAACAATAAAATCGAGATTTTTTTTGTGTTTCATTTGGAAGTTTCACGTGATGGTAAAATGCCCTTTTTACATAGTTTAGCTCACTTGACAACGACAATCAAGTGATGACAATAGCTCCTTTTTTTCCTTCGGAAAAGTCGAGCTAAAAATGTACAATTTCAGGCAAATAACATAACATGTGTACTGTAACCAGACTGACTCCTATCCCATCTATTTTTCACTTTGCTAATGATTATTACAAACATGGAAACAGCTGAATATGCCTAGTTCTAAAAAAAGTTAATTGTTTTTCTATATATTAAATGTGCATATATTTAAAAATAATTATTTAATAGTCCAAAGTGAATTGTTTCGCATATTTTGATTGTGTTGATTTACATTTATGAAGGAATAATGAAGAAAAATCAAGAAAAACTCCAAATTTAATAACTTTTTTTGATTATATGCAAGTAGTTTTCAAGTAAAATTGATACAGGATTAACTAGAACTATCAATGAAGGTGATGAATACCCCCGCTTTTTTGCTATAGCCGACGAGAATGGGCAAAATCAAGAATATAATAAATGTCTAAAACATGTTAATGTTTAATGTGAAAAAAAATCTATGTAAAACAAGGTCCATAATTCTGTAAAATAATAATTGCAGAATCAATACCATTTAATAATGCACAAGTGTACTACCAATCAATCCATGAACAGTTTTTAAGTGAAAGCCACATGAAGTTCATTTATATAAAGTGAAAAATTCAAAGTCAAATAAAGGGCCATACTTCTGTAATAAATTAGGCAATCAATGACGGTGATGTAGAGGGACATAAGGTTATTAGTTGTTATGTGTTCATGAAGTTTGGGAACAATCAATTCGAAAATGTTTGGGGAAAAACTTGTTGACAGGTCATTATACAATATTGGAGTGGATAATAATAAACGCATTAGTTAATGAAAGTGGGGTAATAATAAGCAGAGGTGCTTACTTTAATGCTTGTTCAATACCTAAAGATTGTCAGGTGCTCCTTTAAAGTTGAAATTTACACAATATACTTACAAATTGCTTGTACAATCATAGTATCTACTTTATCTGGACTGAACTTCAACTTGTAGCGGGACAAACTGAAAAATAAATTCACATGGATATTTTTACCAAATTATTAAAATCCACTGAAAGCAGATAGTATATAATATTTATATAGGGAGTATCAGATAGTATATAATAAGTTATATAGGGAGTCATTGTTTGACCAATTATTTAAGACACTTGGTAGACATACGGTCAGCAACAGCCGGCGGCATCAACCTTTGGTTATGTTTGTACAAATATCTCCAAAACGTCCCATCAAATACAAATGTTCCATGGTCTGGACATTCAAAGTTATACTTGATTGCAGGGATTTTTCTAGAGGTCCCATGCAAAATAGGCACTTTTTCCCCCAATTGATACAATAATTCCCAATCTGAAGATTTTTTACATGTATTTTATATACAGGGTACATCCCTTAAGTTACATGCTAATCAAGTTATAAGTTGCTTTTAGTGTTTGTGATACTTTTAAAGCTTTTACTTTACACCGACTTACAAAATGTTGACATTAACAGCTCCCAATTTGGCCATTTTATCCCAAATTTACCAGGGGCCCTTTTCCCAAAATACCTAGAAAAAGCCCTGGATTGAAAAAGTTAACTTTTGGTTAAGCAGTTGTGTCCAACACGCTATAATTTGAATAATATCCCAACAGCAGGTACATTCAGTGTTACCATACTATTTTTCAATGATAAAGACTTTTGAGTTCAAGGTCATATTTGTTATTTCACAGCATGTGGTTTTCAGTCCTTGTACTACAAGCATCAATCCTTTACATATTATAAGGGCCTTAGGCCAAACAAAATAATATGTGTAGTTCAGGCCAAAAAATAGGGTAGGTAGGCTTGCTTTTTTTCCTCAATAATTAATTCAATATGTTAAATTACTATACCCTGAGTTTGATTGTTTTGCATTATCAACAAAAAATTATTTATTTTTTTAATTTTTGCATAAAAAGTTTTAAACCCTTAAAATAGGGTCGGTCAGGTAACCCGAACCACACATATTTTTTTATGTGGCCTAATCAATGAAAACAGAAAATCTGTTAATTCGTGAAATTTCTACATTTTTGATCAAATTTAGAATTACATCTATAAATGGTCTTTATGTGTTTTATGTATTTAAAAGTTGTATGGTGATGTTTTGTTTCACGAACATTTTCATGTTAGTTTATATGGAACTCAAAACACAAAATTATATTGTAACACTTCATACAATGCAATATCTGTGATAAAAGAGTATACGATTTTGTTTAATGACATAGGAAAATGTGCCCAGGTAAATAAAGCCCGAGGCCACTGTATGGATCAATTGTCTGGCATTAGTTAAGCAACTATTCAATTCAGATTAACTTCCATTTCCATATGAGGTCAAGCATGTAGTAAAAGTTACCTACGTTGTGTATAATTATATATACAATTCAGTAGCGGATTTAAATGTATTTCTTTCCGAGACTATGAGGAAATGTTCCTATGATGTTCGTGTTCATGTTTTAGCTGATAATGCTACATAAAAGGATGGCCAGTGAGATGGAAGTCTCCTTAACTGTCTGTCATTCAGTAACTGAATTTTTTTTAATATTATTAATGACCTTATTTTTGTTAACGAAAAAGAACTTTTAATATGAAAAAAAATACTGGGGAAGGTATTACTACCTAGATACATGGTTATGGCCCTTTTTCAATATATGGTAATGTACACTGGAAACCCCAGGGGTCGTGGGTTCAAATCTCACTGGAGGAATATTTTTTTTTTTTTTATCTCCACAAGAAACCTTGGTTCATGGGTTTAACTAAGTTTGTTTTTTTTGCAATAAAAAAAGTTAGGGACGGCAGCTAAATAATAGGGTCGGTCGGGTTAGCGGAAACAAACATTTTTTTCTTTTAAGCCTTAGGACACTTCGAAGAAACTCAGTGGCGTCCGCGAGTCCCGAACATGTAACCTCAGGATTCTGTGTTTATCAGGCTTTCCACTGGGCCATATAAGACTGTGTAAAATCAAGCACTTGTGACTTCTCCTACTCAAAATTAAGTACAACATCTTACCTGTGAGCTAAACCAAGAGCCATAGAGGCCATTTCTTTGTGTGGTAGGGATACAAGACTGTCCATCTGCAGCCGTATACCCCTCATCAATTCTTGTACGTTTGAGTTTGCAACACAACTGATGTCAAATTTTTCCTGAAATACAACCACTTTATGTTTTGTCAGTATTCTTTAGATGGCTCGTCAACACATTATAGGTTATTAAGAGCCGCCCTAGAGAGATGGGAAGATTACATAGCAATACGAGAATCTGCCCTCCTCTTACTATGGTTCCTCAATGACCTTGGAGGGTACTGATATACAGGACTGCCCTGTTTACCTCCCGATCAGTGACAGACGAGGCTAATGGAAAGTGTCTTGCCCAAGAACACTCCAAATTTCAGATTTTTATCCATCCTACTATCCATTGGGCAATGCCAGCCCCTCAAGACGAAAGAAGAGAACAAAATGGTTGCCGACACTTGCTGTACATGTTATAGTGCTTCTTTTTAGGTGCATAGTTACCTGAACGACACATTTAAGGGACATCAACAAAACATGTCGTGGTTAATAACCACCATGGAAAAGTAAATATAACGGATTAATTAATGTTTTGTTACAATAATTTCTATTACTTAAGATATATATGCCAGGCAGAGCTAGGAGATTCTCATTTTTAAGTGACTAAACAAGTTTCAATACACTTCGCAGCTCGAAAACCAGCCTATGAGATTTTCATGTATTACGTGTAAAGCTCACCTTTCTACTGGTCGTTCACACACACTCTCATATAAACATTACGCCCCAGACAGACAACACTGCGGGGAATGTTATGAACATTTAAATCACAGAGTATGGTGAGACAGTATATCGCGAACCTTAATGACGTTTCCCAGCTTGGCATCGGCAACAGCAAGTTCTTCATGTGCATCTTTGGCAATAACTTTCTTCATGAGTGACTTCAGGGCTTTACTCATCTTCCCCTCCACTAAAGCTGTGGCAGCTAGAAAATTATACGAAAGGAAGAATCACAAGTAGGACCAAAAATTTTTTTCACTCTAGCTTTTAGCTCCTCAAAAGAAATAACAGCAGGTAGGTAGGGAAACTTTTTTTGGCTGTAAATCTTCCAGTTTACATATAATTATTTGTTATAGGAAATCAAAACTGTGTAAAACAAAATGATACTATCCATTCTTTTATGATAATTAATAGCACTAACATTTAGAACTTCCTTTCCTAAAAATACATTTCTTTAATTTTAACAAGGTTTTAAAACTTAAGAAGAAAAAAATTCCACCTACTAACACATTTATGAATCCTGGGATGGGGAACAATTAACAAATCAGTTTTGAATAATGAAGATAACACATTTCAGTTTAACAGATTTTTAATAGTGTTCAAATTTCCAAATTGATGCAGGCAGTTTTACAAAAAGGTTAAACACTGCAAGTAAGTTAGTAGAAAAGAAAGATCTAAATATTAAAGTTACTTAGATTAACTCCCAATAACTTGTGTAAGTTGATGGAAAAGAAAGTCGTAATCTAAATGTATTATGTATTAATGTTACATGGATCAACTCCAATAACTCGTGTTATTTACCTGCTAAAGCTTCAGTGGTGTCTTGGAACTTCTTAAAATGCTTCAATTTTAACCTGAAAATATACAGACAGCTTTTAAATATAGATTTTCAACTAAATTGTTATCACATCCACATGGCCATACTTAAAAAATTAAATGTTTGCCCTTTCCCAACCGACCCTACACATTTTCCCTCATTTTCAGAACTGTTTTGACCTTTTTTAAATTAGCGATCGCATCATGATGCTACTAATAACAAAACTATGCTTTTGTTACAAAAAAAATTGAAATTAGGGTCGGGAGAGGGCAAACATAATTTTTTTTAAGGGTGGCCCAATTGGTAACCTTTTTTTTTACAAAATAATTGATAGGTTCTCATTTTTTGTCATCATACAGCCGTTCCCGATTGAGCAGAAATACTTGGGTCAATGAATGTTTGACGCATCAGACATGTAAACAACCGATGACGCCATCAAATAATATGGAAGTACACAGTGAATTGAAACTAGCTGACACCACCCACTCGTCCCGCTTACAAGTATCATGTGACCAAAATCGATATCATAACACTGAGTACATGTACTCTTTTTGCTATTGGATGTTGATGTCCACTCCGAGAAAATAACTTTGGACGTCCCCAGGAGTGTTGGAAGTTATTACTTTCAAAATAGCATATTCAAGTCCAATTTATTAAAAATAAGCTGAAACCACCCTAATAAAATAATTCCTATGATCGACATTCTCGCTGGACAGAGTTGTGTAAAACCGGGCGGACAATTTAACTCGGGAGATGTGAGAACAATGATCGGCCACTAAAAATAAATCATTGTGTTCATTTGTCGTGAACCGTCAAGCATCGTTCACTGTGCTAAATATTGCGTTATTTTCATTGCAAGGCTGCGCGAGACCTTTCATACACATTCAAAAAACAATGATGTAGACTACACACATTTACTTGTTGTGTGTAAATATCGCAACAATGGGTCGACGCATCTACTACTCATTATCTATTCACACTCTTGTTTACATTTAGCGAGGAATGGGGCGGAGCTTTCCGGAGCTGAACACACGAAAAACATCTTCTGTAAGGTTCAAGTCCACTCAAGAGCATCCATGGACAATTTTTTTCTCCAGAAGAAACGATATCGCATAAGCACTGCAGGCCTTTGCCCAGTAGACCGGCCTTTGCCCAGTAGAGCTAAAAACAAGTGCAGCTGGCCAAGTTACACGTTTGTTGTTTTGTCTGTACATCAAATAGTCTGACAGCTTATTATTTTATTAGCTCGACAGACGTAAAGCAAAGCTTTGAATCAATTGGTCTATGTGTCCTACCTACTCTGGAATTACGACTTACACTTGACTGGCTGCCTCGGGTGTCTCAAAATCCAGGAACAAGTTTTCAGTCTTTTGTAGCTTCTTCTCATCTAAAAGCTGAAAATAAAACAAGTCTTTATTTAAATCAGTGCGGGGCAATTTTATTACTTTTGATATTCGACATATTCTTGAAAAATCTTTGGAAAGTCACTTGTCCTAGGACGCCTGACTTGGGATTGTACTCGTCCTGCAGCATAATCCACGATATCTTGATTAAAATACAGAATTTCAAGATAAATGTTTACATTTACTTGTTGAGAAGAAATAAATTCAAAATTGACTGAATATTTTGTTATACACACATTTTACCCATGACCCGAGCCTCATGACCCACATTCATGGATTACACAAAATGTTGGCCATTTGCATTCAATATTTAAATCAACATGTTTGTCTTTTTCACAGCGTATTTCCCCTAGCCATCAGCTTGATTCTTACAAATATTATTTTTGTTTGAAATTTCTAAGGCAGGACCTTTTTCCAGAATTTGGGGAAGGCGCCATAGCTTTTTTTGTGGGAAATTTACTTAATTTATTTAAGCGACAACCCGGCACCATACATATCGACATAAATGTGGAGTGCGTGGTTCAGTGGTAGAGCGTCAAACTTCAAATCGAAAGGTCGTGGGTTCGATCCTCGTCACAGCCATGTTATTTATCCTTGAGCAAGATAATTAATCCACATTGCTTAGTACTGGTTCTACCCAGGAAACCTGCACATAATCTTCGAAAGGGGGTGTTGCAGTACCGATAGATAAATATCATGTTTGCATGGTTTGAAGAAAATTTCAAAAATTTGGTAAAAATGTGTATAACACATTATTAATAGAACACTGTATGGCTTTACATCGATGCAGTGCTCAGTGGAGACATTTTTTGGAACAATGGTTTAAGTTAAACTTTGTAACAACAAAAAATCGAGCAAAAAATACCCCACCCACACAAGGTAAACATTCGCACGTGGGGTATGCAAATTCAGATTTGCAAGTGATTGGATTCGTAATTAATTTGTAAGATAATATGCTATGTATAACAAAAATTAATCGATTCCAAATAATAAAAAATATACTTATGACAACCTTAAACACAGCGTAGCCCGCCGCAGTTTCAAATAGGACCAACATCTTTGATTCAGGAGTCCACACACACACAAACACACGAGGTTTTAAAGAACGACTTGCGCATGCGTTAAAATGAAATCAGAACGAAAGACCGAAAAGGACATTTTGCACCCAAAGGATCTAAAAAAAAGAAAATGACATTTTGATGACTACGAGTTTTAAAGTTAAATTTGAAAATACAATGTATAACATCATTAAAGGTCCTTCTGCATAGTAATGGTAGTTTCCTTTACAGATTGAAATTACATGAAATACGAAGAGAATAAACATGGCATGGCATGGGCGTGCAGTTTAACGCCAAGAAGCGTTATATCATGAGCATTAACAATTGCTATTTTTAGCAGAAACTCTGATATAATAGTACTTGGAGACCTAAATAGTCGTGTTTCTTCATTAGAAGACTTTGTTATACATGATGAAAAGGGCATTAATGAATATGGATTACTTCCAAATGACTATGTAATTGACATCAATTTACCGCGTCAAAATATAGATAAGACGGTCAATCAACAAGGTCGTATATTAATTGAACTTTGCATTGAATCAAATCTTAGGATACTCAATGGTAGATGCACTGGAGACTCACTAGGAAACTATACTTTTAACGGCCCTATGGATTGTAGTTGTGTTGATTTTGTTACTGTTTCAAGCAGTATTTTTCATGAATTTGCATTTTTCAATGTTTTCCCACCAAATGAACTCTCAGACCATGCCATTATATGCACTGGTCTGAAATGTAAGATAAACTCAAACAAAATAAACCGGACAGACAATGATGAACATTATAGACAATTACCAGGTAAGTTCATATGGGACGAAAACTGTAAAAAAAACAGTATATCAGTGCTCTGCAGGACACGCAATCTAACCCTCTTATACAAGATTTCAATGAAAATCTGAAAACTAATGATACAAATAATTTGACTGATAAATTAAACAACATAATTATCACAGCAGCAAATAAGACACTTAGATTCAAAGTGTTTAAAAAGAGGAAATTTAAACAAAAACAAAAATGGTTTGATAAAAAATGCTCATTATTGAGAAAAGAGATATGATCTCTGGGTAAAAAAATATTAAAAGATCAAAATAACATACATCTAAGAACAGCCTTTCACTCTATTAAAAGACAATACAAACATAATTTAAAAACAAAAAAGAAACAGTTTATGAATAAAATAGTTAATCAGTTAAATGACCTACATGAAAATAATCCAAAACAATTTTGGAAAGTGCTAGAAGGCCTTCAAAACTCAGACAAAAATGACAATCCCATAACTATTCAAGAATGGACTGAGTATTATAAAAAATTATATAAATGTGATAATGAAGATATTGATCTCGATCAATTAGAAAATACAAGTCTACAAAATTCCAACTTAGACTATCCATTCACCTGTCGAGAAGTAAAAGAAAGTATCTATCTTCTACGAAACAACAAACAGTGTGGAATAGACATGATCAGTAATGAACTTATAAAACAGAGCATTTATATAAAAAATCCCTTAAAGCATATTTTGCTCTTCAGTCAAAACTGGTTGACCTAGAACATGTATCACTTTCACTTTATACTAAATTATTTGATTCAATGATAAGACCATTAATTACATACTGTGCAGAAATATGGATCTGTGATTTCAATATTGAAAAGGACAATAAAGATGATTTTTACTTCGAAAAAATACAAAACAAATTCTGCAAACATACATTAGGAGTCCATCGCAAAGCCTCTAATTTTGGAGCTAGATGCGAACTAGGTAGAGACCCAATCTTTAACTTTATTGCTAATCAGACAATTACATATCATAATAGAATTTTACAACTGCCATCTCATCGTTTACTAAATGAAGTATACGAATGTGACAAAAGTATGTTTGCAACAGGAAATAAAACTTGGCTCCAAACGATTTCTAAACTTGAACAATTAGTTAACGGTAATAACACTAACAACCCGAGATCCCCAGACTCGATAAATATGATTGAAAAAGGTAAAATAAATGTAAAGGGAAAGATGTCATACCTACAAAGTTCTCCTGACTCTAAACTTCAGTTTTACTCAAGTATATATAATAATTTTGAAATACAACCATATTTAATACAAGGATTCCCCAAATCAATAACAAAACATCTAACATCTTTAAGCATTAGTACGCATACGCTACAAATAGAAAGAGGACGATATAATCGCCCGAAGACCCCTAGAAATGATCGTATTTGCTCTATATGCAAAACATTAGAGGATGAAAAACACTTTCTTCTATATCGTCCACATTTGAAGGGTAGAACCTCCATGCTTAATGCTTTTAATTTTACTCCTGGAAATATATCGGAACCTGCGTCAGAGAACTCCATATTACTTTGTCTATGTAACCCAAAATATAAGGCACAAACTACTGCTATTTGTAATTTTATTCAAGAAAATATGCCTAAAATTTGATTGAATTGTTAATTTATAACAAATGCTCTACATTGGCATATTTTGATATGCTCTATGCAACTAATTTATCTTTGTCTGTGTTTATGTACCATGGAAAGCACTGTTCTTTGTACATGGTTTAGTTCCAATAAAAGATATTGTTTTGTATATTGTATTTTATTAACTCGAAATCTTCTAACGTATACTCCCATAATAGCCAAATCCTCCAACAAGTCAAGGAAAGCCCCTACCTCGGAGTAACCATATCGGAAGACCTGAAGTGGGATGCGCACATAACAAAGACCATCAAGAAGACCAACTCAACCATACCTGGCACTATAGTGCGATCGACGCTGGAACTAGATCACTCCCATGCAAAGACTGTGCCGAGCCGAAAACACGTATGGGTGAGATACCGATGATTGAATTGGTTCTCAGCCGGGCAGTCAGTACACAGTGTGTAACGTATTTTTTGGCATATAGGAAACGCTATTCTTGTTTTCACTTCGATGTAAGATACTTTGAATACTACTTTCTTGAAAATATAAATGATAGGTACTGTACCATAAATCAGATCGTCGTGTGTTGTATTATCTATTACCAGGAGTACGTTATAACGTTATAACGTACTCCCTGCTATTACAAAGACGAAACATAGCTAAAACGTGCACAATAATTGCACAAAACCGTGTTTTCTCCGGGGTTTTAGCTCTACTGGCCCTTGCCAGCAGAGCTTATGGGATGATGTGTTGTCCGTCGTCTGTCTGTCGTCTGTCGTCGGTCGCCCGTTAACTTTTCTTCAAACGACTTCTCCTCAGAAACCGCTTGGCTAATTTTGACCAAACTTCACATGGATGATCCTTAGATGAATGCTTTTTAGATTTGTTAAAATTAGGTCAGCGCTACATCGAAGATGACTGCCATTACCATATATGGTCGAAACCTTAAAAATCTTCTTCTCCAGAACCGCTGGACAGATTTCAACAGTTTTTCTTGAAATGATCGCCAACGCCTAGACTATCAAGTTTGTTCAAATAAAGTCCACGGGGTCAAAAATGGCAGTGCCCCGTGGGTCCAAAAGTTTGTATATTGAGGTTTTACATGTTTTTCATATAGACTTATAGGAAAAACTTTAAAAAATCTTCTTCTCTGAAACCACAAGGCACAGAGCTCTCATGTATTACATGTAACATCCGCTTATGATCCTCTACTAAGTTTGTTCAAATGGTGACCCTGGGGTCAAAATTTGTCCCCGTCCCGGGGGTCACAGTTTTACATAGACTTATATAGGATTTTTTTTTTAAAAATCTTCTTCTCGGAAACTACAACAGCCAGAGGTTCGATATTTTGCATTTACTATAAGCTTATGGTCCTTTACCAAGTTTGTTCAAATGGTGACCCTCGGGTCACATTTGGCCCCGCCCCAAGGGTCACATGTTTTACATAGACATGTATAGGGAAAAACTTAAAAAATCTTCTTCTCTGAAACTGCAAGAGCCAGAGGTTTACTATTTTCCATTTGCTATAAGCTTGTGGTCCTCTACCAAGTTTGTTCAAATGGTGACCCAGGGGTCACATTTGGCCCCACCCCGGGGGTCACAGTTTTACATAGGCTTGTATAGGGAAACAATCTTCTTCTCTGTAACCACATGGCACAGACCTCTCATGTATTACATGTAGCATCAGCTTATGGTCCTCTACTAAGTTTGTTCAAATGGTGACCCTGGGGTCAAATTTGTCCCCGCCCCGAGGGTCACAGTTTTACATAGACTTATATAGGATTTTCTTTTTAAAATCTTCTTCTCGGAAACTACAAGAGCCAGAGGTTTGATATTTTACATTTATTATAAACTTATGGACCTTTACCAAGTTTGTTCAAATGGTGACCCTGGGGTCACATTTGGCCCCGCCTCAAGGGTCACATGTTTTACATAGACATGTATAGGGAAAAAACTTAAAAAATCTTCTTCTCTGAAACTGCAAGAGCCAGAGGTTTAATATTTTGCTGTTGCTATAAGCTTATGGTCCTTTACCAATTTTGTTCAAATGGTGACCCTGTGGTCACATCTGGCCCCGCCCTGGGTGTCACAGTTTTACATAAATGCTTGTATAGGGAACAACTGGGGAAAAACGTCTTCTCTGGAACTGCAAGAGCCAGAGGTTTAATATTTTGCATTTGCTAGAAGCTTATGGTCCTATACCAAGTTTGTTCAAATGGTGACCCTCGGGTCACATTTGACCCCGCCCCAAGGTTCACATGTATACATAAACATGTACTGGGGAAAACTTAAAAAATCTTCTTCTCTGAAGCTGCAAGAGCCAGAGGTTTACTATTTTGCATTTGCTATAAGCTTATGGTCTTCTACCAAGTTTGTTCAAATGGTGACCCATTGGTCACATTTGGCTCCACCCTTTTTTCTTCTTTTTTTTTCAGTTTGTATAGGCAAAAACTGAAAAAAATCTTCTTCTCCGTTTTTTTTTTTATTTATTATTGTTTTTTTAAATTATTATTATTATTATTATTATTTTTTTTTTTTTTTTAAATTATTATTATTATTATTATTTTTTTATTTATTTTTTTAGCTCTATGTTGGACCAGTCGGACCAGTAACAGAGGAGTTATGGCTCTTGAGTTAGTTAAACATGCTATATTTTGCCTCGTTAATACGGTGGGGCCTTCATTTTTCATCTGATCTTTACCAGATTCTTTAGTTATGGCCCTTGATTTAGATAAAAAGCTGTTTTTTGGCCGAAACTTTCAAAAAAACGTAAATGGCAGTCACTCACTTCATTGATGTTATAAGAGCCGTGTTAGCCAGTAGAGCGTCCACAGGCCCTCTTGGGCCTCTTGTTTAAATTATGTTTTTACCCATTCCTTTCTGAATGCAACGAATAATTATTTCCATAACAGGCTACATAATGTAAATAAGGTCAACATTCTATTTTAACATCACAAAAGTCGCAAACGTTAAAAATAGACAGTTTTCTATTTTGTATTGGTGCACAAACGAACTCTGTTTGCTTTGTATGGGTTTCTACCACACAGTGTCTTGGTGCATAGACGACATATTTATGATATTGTATACCTTTCTCTTACAGATAAATCGCATTTCCTTAATTCTTTCTGTATTAATTAAAGAGGCACTACCTATATCTACGCGATTTGTAATGTAAAATATTAAATACTCAATATTACTGCATTTATATGTATACAAAGCTATTTTATGAGTATTCTAAGAAGCAACAAGGTTCGTATTCCAGTTCTGTAAATTATTATCAAAACAATATCTTGAATAAAATGCTGCTCAGCCGTTTATTCCTGCCGGAGAACTACGAGTTTTTACGATTTTATTGGACATGCGCAATGCCATTCATTTGAACGAAAACAAACTACTCGGGGCAGTTCCGATAGTAAACGAATCGATCGGAACTCGTCGCCAATCCGACGAGGCAGTTCCGATTGTAAACGAATAAGAGCGGAAAATCTCCGTAATCGGCTTGTCTAAAACAATGACATATACAATTTCAAAAATCCGATCTTTTCTATCCTGTTTTTCCCCAGCAAAACGCATATTACATGAGGTGAAATTATTGCCGTTTACCTTTTTCATAGTACTCTTTATAATTAAGTAAAGTTTATATCAATTGGTGGACAAAAAGATATAGGTAGAGCATCTTTAACTGACAGGATATCAAGTATTTTTCCACGGAGAAGCAGCTGATTATCTGTGTTTAACTCCGAAACTGAAGTATATCTCTTTCCATCCATTTACAAATTTCCTCTCTTGTTTGATCGATAGTGAGATTTAGCTCAACTTCTAATCGGTTTACCTTTTCCGTGAGAGATGGCTGTGACTCATGTCCAAATAAGTTGACCTCTCCTAGATTGTTTCCAAATTCTGCTGTTATTTTTTTCCGTCCATACCAAGATTAGACGACTTATTTTCTGCTGCATTACTGGGAGATACAGCTTTAATATTTGAATCTATAATGCCGGGTCTACTACATTCGATATTGAATTTCTTCTTTTGGTCATTTAATATCGCTGCATTTGGGCAAAAGTCATCATTGCTATATCAGTTTTATTCATAGTATTCTGACACTTCTCCCCATATTCATTAATCTGAGAATTTTTTGTAGCCACCCATAAATCTAAGAAATTTAGCGCGAAATAGAGACTAGCCTACTGACCAGAACTCTTTGACTTCTGATGTATACTTCATAGCGCGACTAGGAATCTTTATGTGAGGAAGCTATCCAGCTGGCTTACGGAACGTCGGTGGTTCAACCCAGGTGTCCGCCCGTGCACGAAAATTGCCCGGAGGGGCACCTGGGGTCTTCCTCCACCAATGGAAGCTGGAAAGTCGCCATATGACCTTAGCTGTTGGTGCGACTATAAAATCCAATTCAATCAATCATAGCGCGAACAACTGAGCAGCAAGGTGCTTTACACGAAACTCTCCGCTATCGACAAGCCTGAAGTATGCCACCCAGATCGTGCTCTGCAAGATGAGCACTAACTGAGGGTAAAAGCTGTGTAAGACAGCAAGTGTAAGACAGCTTTTTGTACAGTTTCATTATCAGTCAAAATGAATCAATAATAATAATAATAACAACAACAATAAAAACTTTATTTCAAGAAGGTAAAATAGGATTTACAAAAACAAAAACAAAAGATGGCCATCTATAAAACTACACAATGTTACAATGCATATAGTGAAAGATAAAACAGTACATGCATCATTATGCAACTTCAACCAGACAGACACACTTATTATACGTGTAATGTAAGGTTACAAAATACAATGGAGTTTCATTCTTTCATTAAAAGAAAGGATTTGTATTTAATCTTAAAAGTAATTAAAGAATGTGAAGCTCTTATATCAACGGGAATCATGTTCCAAACTACCATTCCTGAATATCCAAAAGTACGTTTAGGAATATTACTTGTTTTAGATTTTAAATGAGCTTTATCCTGCCTAGCTTATAATTTGAATTAGAAGAGAAGGTAATTAAATTGGTTATGTAATCCGGAGTTGAAGTGCTAAGTGATTTATAAATCATACTTTTTGTGTGATAATCGTTTAGACGGTGTGTTTATAGGTTTTGCGAGAATGATTCGTGCGGCCCACTTCTGGATTTTAAGTATTCTATTAATAGAGAATTTATGTGTTTGGCCCCATGTTATACAACCATAATCAAAAGTAGACATAATATAAGAGTTATATAAAAGTTTCTTCATTTCATAGGTTAGGTAATAAGAAATCCTTTTCAATAGATTAATTTTTGACACAATTTTATTGCACGTTTTAGATAATTATATGAATTTTCCACGATAATGATTCATCAAAGAATATGCCTAGCAACTTTTGTACGTTTTGAATAGATGTGTTATTTATTTTAAGCAACAGTTCTGCACAGTTTGCTAAATGTTTGTTTGAACCAAATACCATACACGTTGACTTATGGGATTAATACTATCAAACCTACAGTACTCCAGAAATAACAGGAAGAGCAAATATCATACACGTTGACTTATGGGATTAATAATATCAAACCTTGAAGTGCTCCAGAAATAACAGGAAGAGCAAATATCATACACGTGGACTTATGGGAGTAGTAATATCAAACCTTGAAGTACTCCAGAAATAACAGGAAGACCAAATAGCATACACGTTGACTTATGGGATTAATACTATCAAACCTTGAAGTACTCCAGAAATAACAGGAAGAGCATTTGAAATTGAGTCGCCGATCTTAACTACTTGGCTTCTGTTTGAAAGATAAAACTCAAATAATTTAATTGATGTTTCTGAAAAAATGATACAGTTTTAATTTTAACTAAAGGATTTCGTGATCAATCAAATCAAAGGCTTTACAAAGATCTAAGAAAAGTGTGCCTACAAGATTCCCTGAATCTATTTCCTTGAAACTTTTATCAACAATGTATATAAGTGCCGTTTGACACGAATGATTTTTTCGAAAACCTGATTGGTGTTCATATATTAGTTTTGTCTTCTTGAAGTAGATATGAATTTGAATAGCAATGAATCTCTCAAATAGTTTTGATATTGTTGGAAGTATTAAAATAGGTCTGTAATTATTTATATCATCTCTGTTACCTGTCTTGGGTATAGGAAGAACACATGCTTCCTTAAGTTTATCTGGAAAAACTCAAAGAATCATCAGATAAAGAGATATTGTATTCATCATCCGATAAAGAGATATTGTATGTAGTTAAAAGTACTGGACCACTATCTTCTGAACCTGTGTCTCCATAATTCATCGTTTCTTCTACCATGTCCGAATGCTCAAAAATAGTACTTTCCATTGGCACAGTTTCACTAAATAACTGCTTTTGGACGGACTTTGTTGGTGTGTTTAATTTCAAGATCTTTCGCTCAGGGCTGTCAGTGTTCGATTTCGTTGGTAATTCCAATTTTCCAGTTTCTGTATTAAACTTAACATTTTGTCAATCGCCAATTATATTCTTTCCTTTTGAGAGTGAGATCGATAAAACGATAATAAAGTTAATTTACAGAGGAGTCGGTAGTAAAATCGGGAGAAAAACAGTGTTCATCTATGGCATAACATGATGGATAGAACACACTGCCAGCTGGAACTGATTCGGAGTTGGCAACTATATACGTTTACTGGCAATTTATTCCACTATGAAGTAATGACTTGAGACAGCCACTCAGTAAACTAGTTTATATATAAGAGAGTTACTCTGGCTCTTCATAGTCAGTGGACGATTTCCTCTTCGTTTAAAAATATCTTCTTAATTTTCTGTTAGAGAATTCCATTAGAATATTACCTAAGAACAACCTTATTGACCTTGTTGTTAGGTCTGTGAATATTATATATTAATTTATGACCGCTGGAAAGGAGAGGAAACTACAAACGGTAGAACTTTTAAAATAGTGTACACGATAGTATTGTCTTAAAATAAAGTATGTAGAAATACAATGCAAGAGCAGTTATGAAACGTGTCTCAAAATAAGGCGTTTAGGCAGACGATTATTTTTTACGGGGGAAGTTTTCCTAATGGTACCAGCAGTTTACCCTTGCCCAAGCACGTTGATTTTTAAAGGGGCATGCGGTGATCTTGATTTTTTAACAAATCTCACGGCGTTCCGTTAGTTTTTCCACGTAGCACGCATTTTCCATATAATGTACCTACACAGAAAGTTTCGTTCCAATATTCCGGTCTTATGGGTTTTCGACGGCGTAACCATTAATCTAATAGAAGCTTACAATTTTATTTTTTTTATTTCAATTTGGAAAAAGTTTCACTAGAACTAAAAATGTATCCCAAAGCGTTCATTAAATAAAAATTGAAACATTTTGGAAAGTATCCACCGTGCATGTCCGGTGAACTACATCATATGTTTTCAACGTGTTCCTAAATTGCATATAATTATAATTATGACTAAAATAGTATGCTATAAAAACTAGAAATAGGTCACACTCTAAATCATGAAGACCGCTGGTAGTAAACTCTTCATGAATAAATGGTGAAAGTATTTGAAATTCTGAGCCATCTGATTTGTTTAAAAAGTAGAGTAAACACTGTTTATGTATATAATCTTTGTTGGACAATAGCCTTTGAACATTTTGGTTACCCGATTTTTGTATTGACAATGATTCTGTTGCAGAAGAACATTGTATTTTTAAATCAGTGATGTGTTAGTCGTGTACTTGTAAGTTATTGGAAGGGAAGTTCAGGCCTGCCAAAACTTTTAAACACAAAATCTTGAGATTTTTCAAATTTAGGATTTAAAGCGCACGAAGAACATTTTTAAATTAAAATTTGGAGCGTGCAACCTAATTTTCGCACTACTATTTTAAAGCACAAATTTAAATTATTGATGCAATTAATACAAATTGATGCATTGTTTGATAGTTACAGAAAATAATAAATTAGCATAGTTATTCTATTAGAAAGACTTTAATTTTTACCACAATTTCTTTTTTTTATGGAAGTGCACATACTTTTCTAAACAGTTACGTTCTTAATGCAATTACATTTATAAATATAGTCTTCATAACTCTTTTATAAATTATAATCATTGTTCACAGCAGCAGTTGTTATAGTGTTACCACACACTAGGAGTTGCTAGTTCCTCACACTTGCGACTTCAGTTAGCTTGGCCAATTAAAGAAGTCACAGATATATTGCTGTTATTGCACATTATGTCACTGAAGGAACTAATAATGCCTTTGTAGACCTTTGTAAATTGCATATTCAGTCAGTGCATTACACGGATGACCCGTTGATTTACTCCTCTTACTACAGTAGGGAGCGTAACAGGACCAATTCGGGAAATAGCTGATAAACTGAAAATATAGTTATTAGATCATGAACATTTTGTTTTGATGAAAAAAACGGAGATTTTACACTTAAATCCGGAGATCCGGAGAGCGACTGAAAAATGTATCCGGAGATTTGGTAGGCCTGGAAGTTTTGTGATTAGTGCGAAACGAGAAAAACGTAGGGTAGTTTTCGTTTTCTTGCAACTAACCCATCGAATGTTTATTTTTCTCCAAAAGCATTAAATACTGCATTTCATTGTGATTGTCAACAAATCTTCACATGCTGAACTCTGAAATCATGCGCAATCCGAAACAATACGAGACGAACGGAGACCGTCTAAAACACAAGAACGTCGAAAACGCGGTATGTATGACGTCGATATCTCATTCCCAACTATAAGTTATGGTCAGTTATTGAGCGGAAACTATGAGTTTGACGCCACCCGCACGCCCGCACCATAGCACGCCCGCCAACAAACGATATACCCCAATCTAATTACCAGGTTTAATAAAAAGTCCCAGTGCTGTTCGTCCACCATCCGTCCTCACCACTATGTTCCCATAATATGCTCCGGGCCTCTTTATGGGGGTATAAGGGAGATCATTTTCGTAACTCGGTAGATGGCGCTGTTAGAATAATTCCTGCATCTGAATCTGAGAGTCGCAAAAAGTTGGGAAAACTCGTTAAAGTTACCAAGGTCTGTATATTTCATATATTTACACACTTAATTTCACTTTGAACACTTTTCCTATATATTATATGAAATATCTGGACCTAAATTACCAGTTCAGGGTGGAAGTATGCATACGTAATAGCACAATCAATTAAATGAATCAGAAAGTTTTGTGGCAGTGAATAGTTCCATGAATCATTATGTACTTTTCGAGATATTGCGTTGTGATGTAGTGGAACATTCCCACATCATGAAATGTCACAAAGAAATACAAAAGAATGACAGCTCACACATCGCCTGTGGTTTGATATAACAAATGAGCTAATCTAGACATGGTGCAAAAACTCGGAAGAGCTTCCGGATCATTCCAGTTTGTAATTTTTTTCTTTATCTTAAACAATCACTGTCTACTGTAGTAATATTATTTAGCTTTAATTTCAGATTTATTTTTAGAAGTGTTCTCATGCATCGTTTTAGAGGCAGATCCAGGAGAGGCGGGGTGTGGACTGTGTGTACCCCCTCTCCCTCCCACTCATAAGCATAGTTTTAGGACAAGCATAGTTTTAGGAAGGCCCACTCGCCTCACTACTGTTATTCATCATTTGATTTAGCGACTAAATGTGCCTATATTGAGATTATTCTGCCGCTCAAAAGGTCACGCCCCACATAAGGGCCCCTAAACTGACATATGATCATGTTTATTCCCTGCTAAAGCAATTACTAAATTAGTCTTAATTGTGGAAAAAATCCCAAAACCTGTGAATACAAGTTTGCAGAGGCGTATACTTTATTTTATTTTGTTAGTTTGTGTGTGTTTACTCCACCACCCACCCACCACACCACCCACATACCCACTCACCACCCATCCACATACCCACCCACATACCCATCTACCACCCAGTAGGAGAGGAGGTCAGCCTCCCTTCACGTTTCTCCAATACCTTGGTTTAAATATCCCCTGGATTGCAACCAGATTGCTATGGCCAATTCATACCGTAGTTATTCTAATAGAAGCCCCCCTTATAATAGTCCCTCCCCCCATCCCCTTGGAAATTGCAATGCCCTCAGGGCGACTCTTAGAATAACTTCGGTTGAGTGCATGGACCTATTTTCAAGACAGAGAAAGGCTAACAATGAGCAAAACACAGCTGTTAAAAAAGGTGATTCTATGAATTGAGTCACTTTAAAGAAAACAATTGTTAAAAGAAATATAAATCATCAGTACTATGTGAGGTCTAAAATAAAAACAACAACTGAGTAAACTAGATCTTCCAAAGTTTTAATCCATTGATCAGTCAGTTGTGCAGAACGACCAAGGCATTTAATACGAACAATACTATCACTACATTAACATTTTATTGATGGGAATCAGCAAGCACCAAAAAATCGCTGCTCAGAACCACCTGAGAATTCCCTTTTGATATTTATAGGGACCGGAGGTTATCTGGATGAGTGCTTGGTGTCAGTTCAGTTACAAATGAAATCCCAGATAATGTGCACCAGTTTCACATATAAATTAAGCCACATGTTACCTTTGGTATGAAAAGGTTTATTGTGGAAAACTCGACGACTCAACTTGCTTTTGTTGCTAATTTATAAATATTTATTTAAATGTGTTTATTTGTCAACGGTGGTAAATATATTTCAAATAAAGTGCAGTTTGATCACAAAACTGTAACAAGAATGTATAAGAGCTTTACATTCTCATATGAATTACTATTACTGAGTCATCTAGTTACTGAGTCATCTAGTTTTTCAGACCAAACTATTTCGATAACAATAATTCTATTGTACGGATTAAATGGCTTTGTTTAGGGCATATATACACATTGAGTAATTATGAAACTGAAACACAATATGATGATTTTATTAGTCTGTGGATTAACACCCATATTGCTTCCAGATTGCCTCCAGTCCCTTTAAAACACCGTTGTCAATGGTAACACATATTGTTAACCCTTTAATACGAAATTGTACAGCCTGTCATTGATTATTTATTAGAAAATATGTTTTCCATTACAGAAATATCCAAAGGGAAAGTTTTAAAAAGAACATGACAGGCACAGTCTCACCCAAGGCATTTTTTTTTTAGTTTAAAACAATTGCAAAAATAAGATCTATTTAATATGTCATGCTCCACCGTTACCCACTATTTATTACTCCTCCTGCTTGGGCCATCCTTAAAAAAATAAATATGTTTGCTGTTTCCAACCCCAGGATTTTCATGCCCAAATCTCCCTACTTCTCCGGTATAAAGTGAGCAGGTAGATAGGTACAGGTAGGGGATTTTGTTTTCACAAGTCAATTAACAACCTTATTAATGAAAGAAACATATTCTTAAAGGGACATTAGCCTAACTTTTAGCTTATAAAACACAAAATAATTGCTTTGAGAAACATTGCACAACTATCATTATTGAATATTTACTAAATAGAAACTAGATGTTTTGACCGAATTCATTGAATAGTGGTACAAAAAAAGCAAGCCCACACTAAAATTACACTAGCGGGTAGTAATTGATGAACACTTTACCTTGAGCTACATGGGAAAGTTATGACGTGGTGCAAGACATTATATAATCAAAACCTTAATGCCCAAATGGATGTTACGGAGCAAAGAAATACCTCTTTTTTATGCTCCATACAAATAATAGTTGCCGCTTTGTCCGTCTGTCCATCCGTCCTTCTGCCCATTCACTTTTGTTTGGAGCATAACTTCAAAACTACTGACGGGACTACATTGAAACTTCACACAATGATAGAGGGCAATGAGAGGAAGTGCAAAGTAAAAGTACCATAACTCATATCTTTATTCAAATTGAGTTGTTGCTCTTTGTAATTTTATACTTAGAATTCTTGTCCGGAGCATAACTCAAACACTACTATGTCTTCATTTAAATTAGAGTTATTGCCCTTAGTCATTTTATACTTGGAATTTTTGCCCGGAGCTTAACTATGGGATTGCAATGAAACTTCACACAATGATAGAGGGCAGTGAGAGGAAATGCAGAGTGCAATAACGCCAACTCTGTCTTCGTTCAAACTAGAGTTATTGCCCTTTGTAATTTTATACTTAGAATTGTTCAGAGCATAACTTCAAAACCACTTATGGGACTGCAATAAAACTGCACACAGTGATACAGGGCAGTGAGCGTTAGTGCAAAGTGCAAGAGCCATAACTATGTCGTCATTCAAACTAGAGTTATTGCCCTTTGTAATTTTATACTTAGAATTGTTCAGAGCATAACTTCAAAACCACTTATGGGACTGCAATAAAACTGCACACGGTGATACAGGGCAGTGAGCGGTAGTGCAAAGTGCAAGAGCCATAACTATGTCGTCATTCAAATTAGAGTTATTGCCCTTTGTAATTCTATTATTGTATGGAGCTTAAGTCAAAAAGTACTAATTGAACTGCAAATTGAATACTCCTGGTTGATACAAGGCCATATGATAAGTTGAGGGTACATTTTGGGGAACATCCATCGGTTCTACTGATTATTTTTTTGTCTTCAGATTCACAAATTTATTACTACATTCCTTATAAGTTGCGTCTATGCACATGTTTTCATGTATGCATTTCACTGAATTAAAATCCGACAGTTATTTCTTATGGTCAGTTTATGCTTTACTTATGGACAGCGTCCCTTTAAGATAGCCAACATGTTTGTTAAAGATACACAATTTCTATAAACTGTTTTGGGTAGAGCTCTTTTTTTCTTCAGTATATATCAGTCTATTAAATCATTTTAGAATTATTTTATTTTTAGAATTTTGTGATTCTTGGTTTCAAAAAACTCATTACTCAATGAGTGAGACAAACAGTCTTAATCTGTTTCTCACAGCAATTAAAATGCTCATTCAGTTCTCTGAGAACACACTGAGTTGCATCATAATAGCATGGCGTGATGTTATAATAGCATGACGTGATGTCATAATAGCATGACGTGATGTCATAATAGCATGACGTGATGTCATGATAGCATGACGTGATGTCATAATACCAGAAAGTAATGTCATGATAGAAGCAACCAAATGAAAATTATTATATGAATGAAGCATTCTGATTGGTACAGTGATACAAACTGGATCAATGAAACCTGTTAATTTAAAGCTCATTACATTCTCAGAACAACTGAGGTTTTACTGAACATTGAGTAATGAGTTTTTTGAAACCCAGAAACACACGACATTCTAATAATAAAAATAATTCTAAAATGATTTAATAGACTGTTATATATGGAAACAGCAAACATATAATTTTTTATGATTGGCCTTTCTGCTGTGACTTCACAGCATCCATTTACCCGCCAATATGTTAGTGTAATAGCCTATTAATTGGCCTGTTTACAGGCTCTAATCCTTTCAAGTACCCCCAACATTTCAACCCATTTGCATTCCTACTGCTCTCCATTTTCACCACATTAATTTGTATCCATTTTCACCCCATTTACATCCATTTTCACCCCATTAATTTGTCGCCATGTTCACCCCATTTACATCCATTTTCACCCCATTAATTTGTATCCATTTTCACCCCATTTACATTCATTTTCACCCCATTAATTTGTATCCATTTTCACCCCATTTACATCCATTTTCACCCCATTAATTTATATCCATTTTCAACCCATTTACATCCATTTACACCCCATTAATTTGTGTCCCATTTTCAACCCATTTACATCACCCCATTAATTTGTGTCCATTTTCACCCCATTTACATACATTTTCACCCCATTAATTTGTGTCCATTTTCACCCCATTTACATCACCCCATTAATTTGTGTCTATTTTCACCCCATTTACATACATTTTCACCCCATTAATTTGTGTCCATTTTCACCCCATTAATTTGTGTTCATTTTCACCCCATTAACATCCATTTTCACCCCATTAATTTGTGCCCATTTTCACCCCATTTACATCACGCCATTAATTTGTGTCCATTTTCACCCCATTTACATCCATTTTCACCCCATTAATTTATATCCATTTTCAGTTGCCTTCATGAATTGATTAGGCCTTTATATTTTGATTATTCGTTTTACGAACCATTGAGACAGGGAAGTGCCGTAGGTGGAGCAAAAAAAACAAAAATGAAATTTTGAGAAGTTACTTTCTTATTTCACTGGAAAGGAAAAGAGAATGTAATGCTCAATTTAAATCTGGGAGGAGGTAAAATAAAGATAAAAAATAAAATTCCCTCTGGAAATTTGTTTTTTCTAATTTTGTTTTATTGTAGGAGTGTTCGTTAAGCGAAAAATCAAATAATAATGGCCTTGGTGGATTCGAAAGCAGCAGAATACTAATTCAACAGAGAACTGTGGTGGGCAATCAGTTCAAAATCACAATCAATTATTGATTCAAAACATGACACCAAAACTGATCAGCTGTTTAACTGCATTGAAAACCACTGGAAATGAATTTGTTTACTATTTTTTATCAAAATTGATTGCGTAATGCGTCTTGTTTCAAGGATGTTAAGGTTAAAGGGGCTGATGCACTATTTTCAAACAAGATTTATTTAAAAGGGCTCTGAAATACTTGAAAAAAGCTGAAAGATTTATCAAAATGCCACAAAAAATAAAGGAGATATGACTTATTGAAAATTTGCAAAGAAACATAAACGATGTCATCTTTACCATATATGGCATATTGACACAATATCTTTTAAATCAAAGAAAATCACTGCGAATGAAAAAATAAGCATACAATGTATACATTTTACATTTGTATATATTTACTTTTAATTTTTAGCTCTACTGGCCAAGGGCCAGCAGAGCTTATGGGATGGTGTGTTGTCCGTCTTCTGTCGTCCGTCGTCCGTCGTCCGTCCGTCGTCCGTCCGTCCGTTAACTTTTCTTCAAACGACTTCTCCTCAGAAACCGCTTGGCTAATTTTGACCAAACTTCACGTGGATGATCCTTAGATGAATGCTTTTTAGATTTGTTAAAATTAGGTCAGCGCTACATCCAAGATGGCTGCCATTACCATATATGGTTGAAACCTTAAAAAATCTTCTTCTCCAGAACCGCCGGACAGATTTCAACAGTTTTTCTTTTAAAATGATCGCCAACGCCTAGACTATCAAGATTGTTCAAATTAAGTCCCCGGGGTCAAAAATGGTTGTGCCCCGGGGGTCCAAAGTTTGTATATTGAGGTTTTGCATGTTTTTCATATAGACATATAGGAACAAACTTTAAAAAATCTTCTTCTCTGAAACCACAAGGCACAGAGCTCTCATGTATAACATGTAGCATCAGCTTATGGTCCTCTACTAAGTTTGTTCAAATGGTGACCCTGGGGTCAAATTTGTCCCCGCTCCGGGGGTCACAGTTTTACATAGACTTATATAGGATTTTTTTTTAAAAAAATCTTCTTCTCTGAAACTACAACAGCCAGAGGTTTGATATTTTGCATTTACTATAAGCTTATGGTCCTTTACCAAGTTTGTTCAAATGGTGACCCTCGGGTCACATTTGGCCCCGCCTCAAGGGTCACATGTTTTACATAGACATGTATAGGGAAAAACTTAAAAAATCTTCTTCTCTGAAACTGCAAGAGCCAGAGGTTTAATATTTTGCATTTGCTATAAGCTTGTGGTCCTCTAACAAGTTTGTTCAAATGGTGACCCAGGGGTCACATTTGGCCCCACCCCGGGGGTCACAGTTTTACATAGGCTTGTATAGGGAAAACTGAAAAAGTTCTTCTTCTCTGGAACGACATGGCACAGAGCTCTCATTTATTACATGTAGCATCAGCTTAAGGTCCTCTACTAAGTTTGTTCAAATGATGACCCTAGGATCAAATTTGTCCCCGCCCCGAGGATCACAGTTTTTCATAGACTTATATAGGATTTTTTTTTTAAAAATCTTCTTCTCGGAAACTACAAGAGCCAGAGGTTTGATATTTTACATTTATTATAAGCTTATGGTCCTTCACCAAGTTTGTTCAAATGGTGACCCTGGGATCACATTTGGCCACGCCCCAAGGGTCACATGTTTAACATAGACATGTATAGGGAAAAACTGAAAAGATCTTCATCTCTGAAACTGCAAGAGCCAGAGGTTTAATATTTTGCTGTTGCTATAAGCTTATGGTCCTTTACCAATTTTGTTCAAATGGTGACCCTGGGGTCACATCTGGCCCCGGCCCGGGCGTCACAGTTTTACATAAATGCTTGTATAGGGAAAAACTGAAAAAAATCTTCTTCTCTGGAACTGCAAGAGCCAGAGGTTTAATATTTTGCACTTGCTATAAGCTTATGGTCCTTTACCAACTTTGTTCAAATTGTGACCCTTGGGTCACATTTGACCCCGCCCCAAGGGTCACATGTTTTACATAGACATGTATAGGAAAAACTTAAAAAATCTTCTTCTCTGAAACTGCAGGAGCCAGAGGTTTAATATTTTGCATTTGCTATAAGCTTATGGTCTTCTACCAAGTTTGTTCAAATGGTGACCCATTGGTCACATTTGGCCCCACCCTGGGGGTCACAGTTTTACTTAGGCTTGTATAGGGAAAAACTGAAAAAAATCTTCTTCTCTGGAACCACATGGCACAGAGCTCTCATGTATTACATGTAGCTTCAGCTTATGGTCCTCTACCAAGTTTGTTCAAATGGTGATCCTGGTGTCAAATTTGGACGCGCCCCGGGGGTAACATTTTTTTAATTTCTTTTTAATATTTTTTTTTTTTTAGTTTGATTTTTTTTTTTTTTTTTTTAATTTCATTTTTTTTTTTTTTTTTTTTTTTTATATATATATATATTTTTATTTTTTTTTAAATTTTTTCATTTTTTTTTTATTTTTTATTGATTGATTTGAATTATTATTTTTTTTTTAAAAAAACAATCATTATCTTTTTAATTACTTGACACTTACTTTAAAATTTCTTGTCGGCGCTACTCATCTAAATGCCTTGTTGAATTTCGACGAAACTTGGCAGGAAGCATCGGTAAGATGTCTAGTTGTGCATTTCACGCTTTTGTTCCAGTTCGCTGATTTTTGACGGGAGTTATGGCCCTTTGACCTTTTTATTTTAAATTTCTTGTAGGCGCTACTCCTCTTAAATGGCTTGTTGGATTTCTACAAAATTTGGCAGGAAGCCTCAGTATGATGTCTAGTTGTGCAAAGCGCGGTATATCAATGAAATCTTGGACAATTTTGAAAACCAGCTAGATCTTGTTAGTAATAACAGAGTTATGGCCCTTGATTTGTTGAAAAATGCTATATTGTATTTTCCTTTGTTAAATCTATAGGAGAAGAGAGCTATATCTATCTAAATCTATAAGAGCTGTTTTAGCCAGTAGAGCGTCCACAGGCCCTCTTGGGCCTCTTGTTTATGTTTATTTTTAATCAATTTGCTGTGAGTTTCTTTGCTTTAAATTAAAATACATTTTGCCAATATTGTCATAAAAGGTGCGATGATGTCATCGTTCCAAGATGGCCGCCTCCATATTATGTTTCTTTGCAAATTTTCAATAGGTCAAAATTATCTCCTTTAGGCCAAATAAAATAATAGGTGTGTTTCCTGTTACATTGGAAAAAAAAGATAGGGTAGGTAGGTAGGTGA
Source organism: Cyrtodaria siliqua (assembly GCA_037043455.1). Classification (NCBI taxonomy): domain Eukaryota; kingdom Metazoa; phylum Mollusca; class Bivalvia; order Adapedonta; family Hiatellidae; genus Cyrtodaria; species Cyrtodaria siliqua. The sequence goes on along the minus strand of JAWPHD010001991.1, from coordinate 44,930 downwards.
AATCATTGTTTTTTTGGTTTTACTTTTTATTGCCAATTTAGTAGGGTAGGTAGGGATTTTTTTATTTATTTTTTTTGTCCGACAATAAAACTCCTCGTGATATAGAGCAAGTTCACAATCTTTAATATCACCTACTTTGTGACATATTTTGTATAACCTTAATAAATGGTGCTGAAACTGGTGCCGGACAATTCCTGCCTCGTCTTGTGTTCTATATCACTATGTATATTACACATGTTCTATATCACTATGTATATTACACATGTTCTATATCACTATGTATATTACATTACATTGAAATGTCAAAGGTCAAATATAAATCAAACAAATCGAAGCGCCGTTTTTATAAAACATCCTTTAATAACTTTAATTTTTGTGAATTCTGTAAATATTTTATTGCCAAGAAAGGTGTGCAAGGATATGCATTTGAACTTAAAAAACAACTATTCCATTTTACAATAATGTGTCATTATGTCAAAGATTCAAAGTTATAAGTTGGGGTCCACATCTGTTAAAATTATAAGTTATTGGTGATATTATATATTATAAGTTATTGGTGTTATTATAACACTAGCTCTCTTATTTTCTGCTTCTTCGGGGTCAGACTGCACCTAGGGTGCATCTATAAATGTCCGTATGTAAAAAAAAAAAAGGCATCCGAAGACGTCAAATAAATTAGACTACCTCAGACAGTGCATTCCCAACACACAGGCCGTTTCGTAGACTGCGATGACATAAATGAAAATATACTTCTTTGCGCCATTTGTGTATTGAACATACATAAATTAATAAAGTCCGTAACTCGACAGCACAAAAATATAAAAATGCGTAATGTCCGGTAAGTTTTGACTGAATGATAACCCATGTTAAAATACGCGCTGTTTATGTACATTTCGCCGATTTATAAATATTTAAATTATCCTCATTAAAATGATATTTCTTTGTTCTTTAAAACGTGCGTAAAACAAAATTAACAAACAACAAACACTAATAAAAAAACAACGTCAACAAACACAAATAAAGTCAATTTTATTTTTGCCAATTTTTAGCTCTTCTGATCAGAGATCAGCAGAGCTTATGCCGTGGTGCGGCGTCCGTCTGTCTGTCCGTCCGTCCTTCCGTCCATCTGTCTGTCCGTCCGTAAACTTTTATTTTTAGTGACTACTCCTCTGAAACTACTGGCTGGATATTCATGAAACTTTACAGAAATGTTGCCCATGAAGTCGAGTTGATCCTAGCAAAAATTCATGTTGATGTGAAATCCAAGATGGCCACCAAAGCTAAAAATAGATTTTTAAAATACAAGTTTGTAGCAACTACTTCTTGAAAACTATAAGTGATATTGATATGGGACTTTTTCTAAATTGATCAGTATGACATGATGTTGGTCCTTCTCAAAAATCGTTTTGATTCGACGTTAAACATGGCTGCCAGTGGCCATCTTTGTTTACATAGAGTTATATGCTAAAAACTTGTAGCGACTACTTCTCTGAAACTACTTGGCGGATTTTCATGAAACTTCACAGGAACGTTGCTCTTGATGTCTAATTGATCCTAGCAAAATTTCAGATCGGCCAGAAATTCAAGATGGCCGCCACAGCTAAAAATAGATTTTTAAAAAATAAGTTTGTAGCGACTACTGCTTGAAAACTATAAGTGATATTGATATGGGACGTTTTCTAAAATGATCAGCATGACATGATGTTGGTCCTTGTCAAAAATCGTTTTGATTCAATGTTAAACATGGCAGTCATCGGCCATCTTTGTTTACATAGAGTTATATAATGAAAACTTGTAGCGACTACTCCTCTGAAACTACTTGACGGATTTTCATGAAACTTCACAGGAATGTTGCTCTTGATGTCTAATTGATCCTAGCAAAATTTCAGGTTGGCCGCCACGGCTAAAAATAATTTTTCAAAAAAAAAGTTTGTAGCGACTACTTCCTGAAATCAAAATCAATCAGTAGAGCTTCAAGGTCATTGACCTCTTGTTCAAGTTTATCATAGCCCTTTTAAATAAATGGTGTTTGAAAATAGTGCATCAACCCCATTAAGAGTTTCAAGATGCTTTGGGCAGAGTTCATTCAATGAATAGGGGGCTGGGCATGCATAGAACACTAAATGCTGCTTATCATGCCTGTTAATAATAATGCTAGCTTCACAGTATAATAAACGTAAATATTGCCATAGGTGTATTGATAGTAAAATAAACAGAATTATTGCCATTGGTGTATTGATAGTAAAATAAACAGAAATATTGCCATTGGTGTATTGATGCTATCTTCATAGAAAAACAAACCGAAATATTGCCATTGGTGTATTGATGCTAGCTTCATAGTAAACTAAACGGAAATGTTGCCCTAGGTGTATTCATAGTAAAATAAACAGAAATATTGCCATTGGTGTATTGATGACAGCTGCATGATAAAGTAAACAGAAATATTGCCATTGGTGTATTGATGCTAGTTGCATAGTAACAGAAATATTGCCATTGGTGTATTGATGCTAGCTGCATAGTAACAGATATATTGCCATTGGTTTTATTGATGCTTAGCTGCATAGTAACAGAAATATTGCCATTGGTTTTATTGATGCTAGCTGCATAGTAACAGAACTATTGCCATTGGTTTTATTGATGCTAGCTGCATAGTAACAGAAATATTGCCATTAGTTTTATTGATGCTAGCTGCATAGTAACATAGCCCTTATACGCCCATCTTGATGTTTAAATCAACCAATGAGATGAGACCATACTCTACCTATTACTTAGTCATCAGTATTCAGAATGTACATGTTTATAACTGTGTTGTGTTGCATGATTGTTTTGCCTGCTCTGATTTATTTTGTTTGAATAATTTTGCAATCTGAGCTAACAGTTTGATCAGTTTAACAGTTTGATCTGTAATTATAGCATTTCTGGGAACCAGGTCCTTTTTTGCTCTACTGGCCGAAGACCAGCGGAGCTTATGGGATGATGAGTTGTCCGTCGTCCTTCCGTACTTTTGCCTTGTGAACACTCTAGGGCCTTCAATATTAATTGAATCTTTACGAAACTTTACCAGTGTCGTTATATCAATGAAAGCTCGGACAAGTTCGAAAACCAGCCAGATCGGAATAATTTTACCAAAGTTATGGCCCTTGTGTTGCTGAAAAATGCCATATTAAGCCTTGTGAACACTTTAGCACCTTCATTTATTATTTGATCTTTACCAAACTTTCACATATTGTTAATATCAATGAAAGCTTGGACAAGTTCGAAAACCAGCCAAATCGGATCAGTAACACCGTAGTTATGGCCTTTCATTTGGCCGGATTTCATTGAAACTTTGCAGGAATGATTTTGGAGGAGTTATAGCCCTTTAAAGGTTTTAATACACAAACTTTGTTCTGACTAATTCTCCTTAACCCCTGGCCGGATTAAACGAAACTTTTTAGGGATGATCAAATCCATGTCTAGTCATGCAAATCATCGCCGTGTTCCGGTTGAATGATTTTTGGCGGAGTTATGGCCCTTTAAAGTTTTAATACACAAACTTTGTTCTGACTAGTTCACCTGAACCCCTGGCCGGATTTAAACGAAATGTTTTAGGGATGATCAATTCGATGTCTAGTTGTGCAAGTCGTTGCCGTGTTCCGGTTGAATGATTTTTGGCAGAATTATGGCCCTTTAAAGGTTTTAATACGCAAACTTTGTCTGATCTACTTCTCCTGAACCCCTCGCCAGATTTCAATAAAACTTTGCAGGGATGATCAGCACCAAGCCTAGTTGTGCATGTCATCGTCACGTTCCAGTTTACAGATATTTGGCAGAGTTATGGCCCTTTCAAGGATTTTGATACAACAAATATTTTCCGGGCTAGTTCTCCTGAACCCCTGGCTGGATATTGACGAAACTTGACAAGGATGATCAGTATCAAGCCTAGTTGTGCATATCATCGCCATATTACGGTTGAATGAATTTTGGCAGAGTTATGGCCCTTTAAATGTTTTAATACACAAACTTTGTCCAGATTAGTCTCTTCTGAACTCTTTGCCAGATTTCAGCGAATCTTGGCGGGGATGATCAGTACTAAGCCTAGTTGGTGCTGTCATTGCCATGTTCTGCTTGAATGAATTTTGATTTTTTTCAGGTAGAAAGAAATAGGAGCCCTTAAAGGTTTTAATACACTAACTTTGTCTAGGCTAGTTCTCCTGAACCTGGCTGGATTTCAACGAAACTTTGCAGGGCTGATCAGTACGAAGCCTAGTTGTGTATGTCATCACCATGTTCCGGTTGAATGATTTTTGAAAGACTTATGGCCCCTTATACTTAAACTTTATCTTGAGCCAGTAGAGCGTCCACAGGCCCTCTTGGGCCTCTTGTTTGTTCTTAAATTTGAGGAAGAGGCCCTACCCCTTTAAAGCAGTCTTCACGAAAAACATTTTGAGCTACTAGATTGTCGGGCATGTGCAATAATTTACTAGCCCGAACACATTTCTACTGACCCAAATTTTTTAAAATGAAGAACTTGATTGTTTTGACACTTTATTTTTAGTCATTGGATCTGAAAATTACGGGTTCTGTTTTTTTCTTAAGTTTTTTTTTTGAGTCACTAACGTCTGCATTACTTTTTTTCTGCTGGTCTTTTTCTGCAGGGTTACGCTCTTTCGAAATAATGAAGTAAGCTCATTGTACGTTACAAATTAGACCGGAAATGATCTTCAGTTCATTATCAGTCAGGTTTACATCTCGGTATTGATTCATACTAAATATTGCTCCTTCGTCCCCAACGTCGTTCGAAAACAAAATAAAATTGAAAACCAGTCTGTTCTGAATCCAAAAGTTGTTTCCGGTGATGTATAAGCAAAATAAATCAACTTTTAAATTACAAGCTGTTGTTAGTTTTTGGGTCTGATTTCGTTCAGATTTATTTTGGCATTACCTTTTTTCGACTTATTTTTAACATGCCCTTTGCCTTATAGGCATGTTAGCTTGCAAAATTTACATGCCAAACATGATTTTTACTGACCGCGGGCTTCGGGCTACCGGCTAATTTCGAAGACTGCTTTAAAGTGGCTTGCCTCCAGAATTGAAACAAAAAATAATTAAAATAGACCTAAATATTTTTACAATTTCTTCACTTCAGGTAGAAAGAAATATAGTCCAATTCTATTTTCCATGACTTTATTTCCACTTAATCTCTACTTGCTACGAAACTATTGTGATGAATTAATATTTACATCATTTTAATAATAATGATGATATTGTCTCTCAGATGATTACTGATCTCTTGTATCCAGGAAAAAGCCAGGAAAAATCCCCGAACAAAGAAAACCCTCCCTTTTTATAAGGTCCCTTCCAAATAAGGATCGTAAATATTAGCATGCTAACTCATCAATCTTATAGCATCTACAAATAAGGATGCTAACACATAAATAATATAGCATTAGCCTGGTTCCTAGTAGAGCATCTCCCAAATAAGGGATGCTAACCCATCAGCATTAGCCTGAGTTAGCCCTGTAGAGAGATACACATCTAGATTTATGGTGCTAACCGAAGACAGACATAGTGTCCTCAGTAACCAGGCTTCAATACTGGTACCTGTATAAAATTACAACAATATACAGTTATCCCCCATGCCCTATACTGTCCAAATTTCATTTTCTTCCTGTAACACAAACTATTACAAGAAAATTCCCTTCTTAACAACTGTTGTTTCATGCTTATTTTATTTCAGAAGGGCCCTCTAGGATGCATGCATCCTTGTAAGTAAACAACATTTGGACCACAATAATACCACACTAATACCATATGGGCCTCTCCCCTGGTTGAGGGGTTATAATGCATAATCCCCTGGCAGGAGATATACAGTCTGGGTCAGTATAATACCAGCTGGGTCAGTATAATACCATATGGGCCAGTATAATACCATATGGGCCTCTCCCCTGGTTGAGGGGTTATAATGTATAATCCCCTGGCAGGAGATATACAGTCTGGGTCAGTATAATACCAGCTGGGTCAGTATAATACCATATGGGCCAGTATAATACCATATGGGCCATAATACCAGCTGGGCCAGTATTATACCAGCTGGGCCAGTATAATACCATATGGGCCAGTATAATAACATATGGGCCTCTCCCCTGGTTGAGGGGTTATAATGTATAATCCCCTGGCAGGAGATATACAGTCTGGGTCAGTATAATACCAGCTGGGCCAGTATAATACCATATGGGCCAGTATAATACCATATGGGCCAGTATAATACCATCTGGGCCAGTATAATACCATATGGGCCAGTATAATAACAGCTGGGCCAGTATTATACCAGCTGGGCCAGAATAATACCATATGGGCCAGTATAATACCATATGGGCCAGTATAATATTATATGGGCCTCTCCCCTGGTTGAGGGGTTATAATGTATAATCCCCTGGCAGGAGATATACAGTCTGGGTCATTATAATACCAGCTGGGCCAGTATAATATCATCTGGGTCAGTATAATACCAGCTGAGTCAGTATAATACCATCTGAGCCAGTATAATACCATCTGGGTCAGTATAATATCATCTGGGTCAGTATAATACCAGCTGGGTCCGTATAATACCATCTGAGCCAATATAATACCACCTGGGCCAGTATAATACCAGCTGGGCCAGTATAATATCTTCTGGGTCAGTATAATATCATCTGGGTCAGATAATACCAGCTGGGTCAGCATAATACCATCTGAGCCAGGATAATACCATCTGGGCCAGTATAATACCAGCTGGGCCAGTATAATATCTTCTGGGTCAGTATAATATCATCTGGGTCAGTATAATACCAGCTGGGCCAGTATAATACCATCTGGGCCAGTATAATACCAGATGGGCCAGTATATTATCTTCTGGGTCAGTATAATATCATCTGGGTCAGTATAATACCAGATGGGTCAGTATAATACCATCTGAACCAGTATAATACCATCTGGGCCAGTTTAATACCAGCTGGGCCAGTATAATATCTTCTGGGTCAGTATAATATCATCTGGGTCAGTATAATACCAGCTGGGTCCGTATAATACCATCTGAGCCAATATAATACCACCTGGGCCAGTATAATACCAGCTGGGCCAGTATAATATCTTCTGGGTCAGTATAATATCATCTGGGTCAGATAATACCAGCTGGGTCAGCACAATACCATCTGAGCCAGGATAATACCATCTGGGCCAGTATAATACCAGCTGGGCCAGTATAATATCTTCTGGGTCAGTATAATATCATCTGGGTCAGTATAATACCAGCTGGGCCAGTATAATACCATCTGGGCCAGTATAATACCAGATGGGCCAGTATATTATCTTCTGGGTCAGTATAATATCATCTGGGTCAGTATAATACCAGATGGGTCAGTATAATACCATCTGAACCAGTATAATACCATCTGGGCCAGTTTAATACCAGCTGGGCCAGTATAATATCTTCTGGGTCAGTATAATATCATCTGGGCCAGTATAATACCAGCTGGGTCAGTATAATACCATCTGAACCAGTATAATACCATCTGGGCCAGTTTAATACCAGCTGGGTCAGTATAATACCATCTGAGCCAGTATAATATCATCTGGGTCAGTATAATACCAGCTGGGTCAGTATAATACCATCTGAGCCAGTATAATACCATCTGGGCCAGTATAATATCATCTGGGTCAGTATAATACCATCTGAACCAGTATAATACCATCTGGGCCAGTTTAATACCAGCTGGGCCAGTATAATATCTTCTGGGTCAGTATAATATCATCTGGGTCAGTATAATACCAGCTGGGTCAGTATAATACCATCTGAGCCAGTATAATACCATCTGGGCCAGTTTAATACCAGCTGGGCCAGTATAATATCTTCTGGGTCAGTATAATATCATCTGGGTCAGTTTAATACCAGCTGGGCCAGTATAATACCATCCGAGCCAGTATAATATCATCTGGGTCAGTATAATACCAGCTGGGTCAGTATAATACCATCTGAGCCAGTATAATACCATCTGGGCCAGTATAATACCAGCTGGGCCAGTATAATACCATCTGAGCCAGTATATTACCAGCTGGGCCAGTATAATACCATCTGGGCCAGTATAATACCAGCTGGGCCAGTATAATACCATCGGGGCCAGTATTATTTCCATCTGGGCCAGTATAATACCATATGAGCCAATATAGTACCATATGGGTTAGTATTATTTCCACCTGGGCCAGTGTAATACCATCTTGACCAGTATAATATCATCTGGGTCAGTATAATACCATCTGGGCTAGTATAATACCACCTGGGCCAGTATAATACATCTGGACCAGTATAATACCATCTGGGCCAGTATAATTCCACCTAGGTCAGTATAATACCATTTGGGGCAGCATAATTCTTGGGCCAGTATAATACCACCTGGTCCAGTGTAATACCATCTGGGCCAGTATAAAACCATCTGGGCCAGTATAATATCATCTGGGCCAGTATAATACATATGGACCAGTATAATACCACCTGGGTCAGTATAATACCATCTGAACTAGTATAATACCACCTGGGCCAGTATAATACCATCTGAACCAGTATAAAACATATTGACCAGTATAATACCACCTCGGCCAGTATAATACCATCTGAACCAGTATAATACCATCTGGGCCAGTATAATACCATCTGGGCCAGTATAGCTTTCAGTCACATTACAACTGCGTCTACTTGTAGCAGTGAGCTTCTATGCTCAACTTTATAGTGCTGCCACACTGGAATACCACACTGTAGAAACGTGACATGATAACCCACCCAATCGCATTACACTGACACCAGGATGACCAATCCTAGCACTACACCTTAATTATACTGAGCATCGAACAAGGTCAACCAGACATCCAAGATGGCTGTCAGTACCATAAAAAGTTTAATCAAATAGTGACCCTGCAGTTGAATTTAGCCCTGCCCCAGTATGCGCAAAACACCAGCATTGCATATAATTTTGGATTTAATAATTCTAAGTGAATGACTTTTCGAGTAGGTTTTAGAAAAATGAAGAAGAAAAATTGCATTACATGTAGCTGAGAATGTGAACACTAGGCTATATCATGGGCATAGGAACGTTTCAATTATTGGGGGGCCAAACTTTTTGAAAAAGATATTTGACAATCAAAAAAAGTATGTTTCAATTATTGGGGTTATGGTTGAGGGGGGAGGCTAAAACATACCACTCTGGAGTTAACCAAGAGTTAAAGACACTTCCCAAGGCCTCGTCCATCGCATGGGGACGTAAACTGGGCTTTCCCGTGTATCAAAGTCTACCCTTCGACCATTCTAAAGATTAATCTACATGCATATGAATCTGTTTGATAGTAAGGGAAGGGCACGGCTCCTGGATCCCTATGTATCCTTCCCTCTGTCTGGGACAGTGAGAAATAACCTCAGCAGGTTCCCTATGTATCCTTCCCTCTGTCTGGGACAGTGAGAAATAACCTCAGCAGGTTCCCTATGTATCCTTCCCTCTGTCTGGGACAGTGAGAAATAACCTCAGCAGGTTGATGATGTATCCTTTCCTCTGTCTGGGACAGTGAGAAATAACCTCAGCAGGTTGATGGTGAATCCTTCCCTCTGTCTGGGACAGTGAGAAATAACCTCAGCAGGTTGATGGTGAATCCTTCCCTCTGTCTGGGACAGTGAGAAATAACCTCAGCAGGTTGATGGTGAATCCTTCCCTCTGTCTGGGACAGTGAGAAATAACCTCAGCAGGTTGATGGTGAATCCTTCCCTCTGTCTGGGACAGTGAGAAATAACCTCAGCAGGTTGATGGTGAATCCTTCCCTCTGTCTGGGACAGTGAGAAATAACCTCAGCAGGTTGATGGTGAATCCTTCCCTCTGTCTGGGACAGTGAGAAATAACCTCAGCAGGTTGATGGTGAATCCTTCCCTCTGTCTGGGACAGTGAGAAATAACCTCAGCAGGTTGATGGTGAATCCTTCCCTCTGTCTGGGACAGTGAGAAATAACCTCAGCAGGTTCCCTATGTATCCTTCCCTCTGTCTGGGACAGTGAGAAATAACCCCAGCAGGTTGATGGTGAATCCTTCCCTCTGTCTGGGACATTGAGAAATAACCTCAGCAGGTTCCCTATGTATCCTTCCCTCTGTCTGGGACAGTGAGAAATAACCCCAGCAGGTTGATGGTGAGTTGTTAAACAATGATTCATTTCTTTGTTGACCTTTAGATACAGATAAATTATCTGGGTTTTTTGAGCTCCACTGAGTCGAAGGCTCGCATGAGCTCTCCTGATCCCGTTTTGTCCTTCTGTCCATCAACAATTCCGTCCATCCGTCCATCAACAATAATTATTGTAAACGACATCTCCTCTGAAACTGTATGATCAATTTTGTCCAATCTGACGAGGTCAATTTCTTTCAAATTTGTTAAAAAGTAGGTCAACGTGACATCCAAGATGGCCGCCATTACCTTATATGGTCAAAACCTTAAAACATTTTCTTCTCAAGAACCACTGGACAGATTTCGACAGTTTTTCTTTGTTAATGATTGCCAATCCCGGGACTATCAAGTTTGTTCAAATGAAGTCCCCGGGGTCAGAAATGGCTGCGCCCTGGACTTTCAAAGTTTTTATATAGAGATTTTGCATGTTTTACATAGATTTATAGGAAAAAACTTAAAAAACCTTCTTTTCTGAAACCACAAGGCACTGAGCTCTCATATATTACATGTAGCATCCTCTTATGGTCCTCTACCAAGTTTGTTCAAATGGTGACCCTGGGGTCAAATTTGTCCCCGCCCCGAGGGTCACAGTTTTATATAGACTTATATAGGATTTTTTTTAAAAATCTTCTTCTCGGAAACTACAAGAGCCAGAGGTTTAATATTTTTGCAATAACTATACTTTACCAAGTTTGTTCAAATGGTGACCATGGGGTCACATTTGGCCCCGCCCCAAGGGTCACATGTTTTACATAGACATGTATAGTGAAAAACGTAAGAAATCTTCTTCTCTGAAACTGCAAGAGCCAGAGGTTTAATATTTTGCATTTGATATAAGCTTATGGTCCTCTACCAATTTTGTTTAAATGGTGACCCTTGGGACACATTTGGCCCCGCCCCGGGGTCACAGTTTCATAGGCTTGTATGGGAAAAAACTTAAAAAAATCTTCTTCTCTGGAACTGCAAGAGCCAGACAGAGGTTTAATATTTTGCATTTGCTATAAGCTTATGGTCCTCTACCAAGTTTGTTCAAATGGTGACCCTGGTGTCAAATTTGGCCACGCCCCGGGGGTCACAGTTTTACATAGACTTATATAGGAAACATATTAAAGTCTTCTTCTCTGGAACTACAAGAGCCATAGGTTTAATATTTTGCATTTACTATACTCTTATGATCCTTTACCAAGTTTATTCAAATGGTGACTGTGGGGTCACATTTGGCCCCACCCCAGGGGTCATGTTTTACATAGACTTGTATAGGGAAAAACTTAAAAAATCTTCTTCTCTGAAACCACAAAGCTCTCATATATTACATGTAGCCCTAGGGTGCGCAAGATGTTACACTCTAGCACCTTCATTTTGTATTTGATATTTACCAAACTTTGTCAGTGTCTTTATATCAATGTTATTATACACAACAGAGTCCACATTTCTTGAACAATCTTAACCAAACTTGCATAGATTGTATATGACCATAAGATTTCGATGAAGTTTGATAATGAGTACTGTAATCAGGGCTGTACAAATATTTTTTTTAGCCACTAGTCCGGGACTAGTCACCCTGTCAAAAGTGACTAGTCCCAAAAAAATTGTGAATAGTCCCAAAAAATGGACACAAATCCTGCCATTGGGTGAAACAGTAGCAATAGTAAGAATCACATCTGCATTTTTAAATTTCAATATAGATATTGAGTTTCATATTACAGTTCAGATAATCATTTAATGGAAAGAAAAAAGTCATAACTTTATATAGGTAAGGGGCTACAGATGAGATTCTTAACTTTATTACCATTTTACCTAATGCACAAAATAAATAACATGTGAATCAACATAAACATTTTATTTTTATGTTTTTGTCCACTACACCAGACGATTTTGACATTTTGATTGGCTGTGTATCACATTCTACATTTTTCCTCGTTTTATTTTTACTTTCACTTTCGCTTTCACTCTGAAAATTTTCCTTATTTTTAACACTGAAAAAGTTCAACAAACTCATTTTTGAAATGTAAACATTAGCACTGCCGAATACGAAATCAAACTGATTATGTGTATCAGTTCGTTTTGTTTTTATTTTATTTGTTTGACAACTGAATTCTTCGAACGTAATTAGTACACTAACTATGCACAAACCGTTACCCCACCCGCCTTTCAAGTCTGTTACAATTACGCTCAACAATACACTGAGAAACAATAAAAAATCACACCTACCGTTTCATATCAAACATGCTTCCATTATCAAACGTCCTGAGTTTCTTTACTCATCGAAAGATTGCCGACAAATCGGCCTGATTGCGAATTAATCAACGTGTTAGTGTTATTGTTTCAGTGTATCGCCATTTTCAGCTCACCATGTGACAAACAGGTAATCACGTGACGAACAAGTGATTTACATGTGGTAGTCGTTTCATTGGCTAGCGGGTCTGGATTAAAATAGATCGGGTCAATTGATTGGATAATGTCGACAATGCCCACTGTCAATTTAAGTAATTTGGAGGCGGGACTTCCGGCATGGTTGATAAAATTGCCCGGGGTATTGGATGATCGCCGCTGTGGATGCTAATTGCATTACATAAGCGAGTGCAATTAAAGGATTACGTTAAGAAGTGTGGTGGGGTTGTTTTATGACAGGTGGCCGATATTGTAAATTTGACAAATCTGGGACTGAAATCTTTCAAACAGTGACACGCCCGACTTTCTCTTTTTTTAAAAATGGACTAGTCCGGGACTGAAATCTTTGAAAAAGTGACACGCCCGACTTTGGTTTTGGATTAGTCCCGGGCGTCGGGCTATAGGATTTGTACAGCCCTGGTAATGTGCCAGTACCCAGGTGATCGATTTAGGGCCATCTTGGCCCTGTTGTATGACGTTTTGACGCTAAAGTGTGTCTGACGTCGTGGCGGTTCTATGTCCATCTGAATTAATTTTTAGCTCTACTGGCCGAAGGCCAGCAGAGCTTATGGGATGGCGAGTTGTCCGTCGTCCGTCGTCCGTCCATCCGTCCGTCCGTCCGTCTGTTAACTTTTGCCTTGTGAACACTCTAGGGCCTTCATTATTAATCGAATCTTTACGTAACTTTGCCAGTGTCTTTATATCAATGAAAGCTCGGACAAGTTCGAAAACCAGCCGGATCGGAATAATTTCACCGGAGTTATGGCCCTTGTTTTGCTGAAAAATGCCATATTAAGCCTTGTGAACACTCTAGCACCTTCATTTATTATTTGATCTTTACCAAACTTGCACAGATTGTTAATATCAATGAAAGCTCGAACAAGTTCGAAAACCAGCCAAATCGGATCAGTAACACCTGAGTTATGGCCCTTGTTTTTTCTGAAAATTGCTATTTTCTGCCTTGTGAACGCTCTATCACCTTCATTTATTATTTGATCTTTACCAAACTTGCACAGATTGTTAATATCAATGAAAGCTCGGACAAGTTCGAAAACCAGCCAAATCGGATCAATAACACCAGAGTTATAGCCCTTGTTTTTTTCTGAAAATTGCTATTTTCTGCCTTGTGAACGCTCTAGCACCTTCATTTATTATTTGATCGTTACCAAACTTGCACAGATTGTTAATACCAATTATAGCTTGAACAAGTTCAAAAATCAGCTGAATTGGGTCAGTAACACCAGAGTTATGGCCCTTGTTTTTTCGGGAAAATGGCATTTTCTGCCTTGGGAACACGCTAGCACCTTCATTTATTATTTGATCTTTACCAAACTTGCACAGATTGTTAATATCAATGAAAGCTCGGACAAGTTCGAAAACCAGCCAGATCGGAATAATTTCACCAGAGTGATGGACCTTGTTTTTTCTGAAAATTTCTATTTTCTGACTTGTGAACGCTCTAGCACCTTCATTTAATATTTGATCGTTACCAAACTTGCACAGACTGTTAATACCAATTATAGCTTGAACAAGTTCGAAAATCAGCTGAATTTGGCCAGTAACACCAGAGTAATGGCCCTTGTTTTTTCTGAAAAATGGCATTTTCTGCCTTATGAACACTCTAGCACCTTCATTTATTATTTGATCTTTACCAAACTTGCACAGATTGTTAATTTAAATGAAAGCTCGAACATGTTTGAAAACCAGCTAAATCGGATCATTAACACCGGAGTTATGGCCCTTGTTTTTTTCTGAAAAATGCTATTTTCTTCCTTATGAATACTCAAGGGCCTTCAATATTAATCGAATCTTTACTTAACTTTGCCAGTGTCTTTATAGCAATGAAAGCTTGAAAAAGTTCAAAAAACGGCAAGATCGAAATAATTTCAACGGAGTTATGGCCCTTGTTTTGCTGAAAAATGCCATATTAAGCCTTGTGAACACTCTAGGACCTTCATTTATTATTTGATCTTTACCAAACTTGCAGAGATTGTTAATATCAATGAAAGCTCGGACAAGTTCGAAAACCAGTCACAGAGGAGTTATGGCTCTTGATTTAGTTAAAAATGCTATATTTTGTCTCGTTAATACGGTAGGGCCTTCATTTTTCATCTGATCGTTACCAAACTTTACCAGATTCTTTAGTTATGGCCCTTGATTTAGTTACAAAGCTGTTTTTTGCTCGAAACTTTTAAGAAAACATAAATAGCAGTCACTCGCTTCATTGATATTATAAGAGCCATGTTAGCCAGTAGAGTGTCCACAGGCCCTCTTGGGCCTCTTGTTACTAATTTGATTGCAATGTTATGTGATAAAAAGGATCTTAAACTCGTTCCCATTCCATATAAGATTTATGAAACTCGTTATGAATTATTTTTAATTTTAACTGGCCAAAAGGCTCGATAAAATTAAAATAATTCATTGATATTATAAGAGCCATGTTAGCCAGTAGAGTGTCCACAGGCCCTCTTGGGCCTCTTGTTACTAATTTGATTGCAATGTTATGTGATAAAAAGGATCTTAAACTCGTTCCCATTCCATATAAGATTTATGAAACTCGTTATGAATTATTTTTAATTTTAACTCGCCAAAAGGCTCGATAAAATTAAAATATTTCGTAACGAGTTTCATAAATCTTATATGAAATGGGAACTCATTTAAGATCCTCTATATATGGAAAAACTTTTAAAAATCTTCTTGTCTGAAACTGCTTGATGGATTTCAAAATAATTTCCCAGAAATGATGTTTGAGTGGATTGTTCAAGCCGGGTTGATTCATCAAAAAACATGGCCGCCCGAGGGCGGACCTTATTTTTGCTATATTTCTATATGGAAATCTTAAAAAATCTTCTCGTCTGAAACCTCTTTATGGATTTCAAATTAATTTCACAGAAATGATGTTTGGGTCTTCCTCTGTCATGATTGTTCAAGCTGGGTTGATACGTAAAAAAACATGTCGCCAGTGGACGGGGCTTATTTTTGCTACATTTCGAAAAATCTTGTCTGAAATTGCTTGATGGATTTCAAAATAATTAATTATTAGCAGTAATTAATTAATGAATTAATTAAGATTGTTCAAACCGGGTTGATCTGTCCAAAAACATGGCCGCCCGCCAGGGGGTCCAAAGTTTGCATATAGAGATTTTCTATATTTTGCATATTTTGCATAGACATATATAGGGAAAAACTTAAAAAAAATCTTCTTCTCTGAAAGTACAAGAGCTAGAGGTCTAATATTTTTCATTTGCCTTCAGCTTATGGTCCTCTCCCAAGAGTTTGTTCAAATGGTAACCCTCGGGATCAAATTTGCCCCCGCCTCAGGGGTCACAGTTTTACATAGACTTATACCTGTATATGGAAAAACTTCAAAAATCTTCTTCTCTGAAACTACAAGAGCCAAATGTTTACTATTTTTAGCTCTACTGGCCAAGGGCCAGCAGAGCTTATGGGATCGTGTGTTGTCCGTCTTCCGTCGTCCGTTAACTTTTCTTGTGTACACTCTAGAGGCCACATTTCTGATGCAATCATCATGAAACTTTGTCAGAATGTTTGTCTCAATGAAATCTCGGTCAGGTTCGAAAATGGGTTATGTGGGGTCAAAAACTAGGTCACTAGGTCGAATACTTGAAAAACCTTGTGTACACTCTAGAAGCCGTATTTCTGACCCAGTCTTGATGAAACTTTGTCAAAATGTTTGTCTTAATTATATCTTGGTCAAGTTCAAAAATGGGTCACATGGTGTTAAAAACTAGGTCACTAGGTCAAACTTTGGAAAAACCGTGTGTACACTCTAGAGGCCATATTTTTGACCCGATCTTGATGAAACTTTGTCAGAATGTTTGTCTCAATGAAATCTCAGTAGTGTTTAAAAATGGGTCATGTGGGGTGAAAAACTAGGTCACTAGGTCAAATACTTGAAAAAACTTGTGTACACTCTAGAGGCCACATTTCTGATGCAATCATCATGAAACTTTGTCAGAATGTTTGTCTCAATGAAATCTCGGTCAAGTTCGAAAATGGGTCATGTGGGGTCAAAAACTAGGTCACTAGGTCAAATACTTGAAAAACCTTGTGTACACTCTAGAAGCCGTATTTCTGACCCAATTTTGATGAAACTTTGTCAAAATGTTTGTCTTAATTATATCTTGGTCAAGTTCAAAAATGGGTCACATGGTGTTAAAAACTAGGTCACTAGGTCAAACTTTGGAAAAACCGTGTGTACACTCTAGAGGTCATATTTTTGACCCGATCTTGATGAAACTTTGTCAGAATGTTTGTCTCAATGAAATCTCGGTCATGTTCAAAAATGGGTCATGTGGGGTCAAAAACTAGGTCACAAGGTCAAATACTTGAAAAAACTTGTGTACACTCTAGAGGTCATATTTGTTACCCAATCTTGATGAAACTTTGTCAAATTGTTTATCTTAATTATATCTTGATCAAGTTCGGAAATGGGTCACATGAAGTTAAAACTAGGTCACTAGGTCAAATATTGGAAAAACCTTGTGTACACTCTAGAGGCCATATTTTTGACCCGAGCTTGATGCAACTTTGTCAGAATGTTTGTCTTAATTATATCTTGGTCAAGTTTGAAAATGGGTCACATGGGGTTAAAAACTAGGTCACTAGGTCAAATACTTGAAAAACCTTGTGTACACTCTAGAAGCCGTATTTCTGACCCAATCTTGATGAAACTTTGTCAAAATGTTTGTCTTATTTATATCTTGGTCAAGTTCAAAAATGGGTCACATGGTATTAAAAACTAGGTCACTAGGTCAAACTTTGGAAAAACCGTGTGTACACTGTAGAGGCCATATTTTTGACCCGATCTTGATGCAATTTTGTCAGAATATTTGTCTCAATTATAGCTTGCTAAAAATCGAAAATGGGTCACACAGGGTCAAAAACTAGGTCACTAGGTCAAATACTTGAAAAACCTTGTGTACACTCTAGAGGCCATATTTCTGACCCGATCTTGATGAAACTTTGTCGAAATGTTGTCTTATTTATATTTTCGTCAAGTTCGAAAATGGGTCCCATGGGGTCAAAAACTAGGTCACTAAGTCAAATACTTGTAAAACCTTGTGTACACTCTAGACGCCATATTTTTTTTCATTCGATCTTTACCAAACTTTACCAGATTGTTAATGTCAATAACAGCTCGGTAAAGTTTGTTTTTAGCTCTACTGGCCAAGGGCCAGCAGAGCTTATGGGATGGTGTGTTGTCCGTTTTCCGTCGTCCGTTAACTTTTCTTGTGTACACTCTAGAGGCCACATTTCTGATGCAATCATCATGAAACTTTGTCAGAATGTTTGTCTCAATGAAATCTCGGTCAAGTTCGAAAATGGGTCATGTGGGGTCAAAAACTAGGTCACTAGGTCAAATACTTGAAAAACCTTGTGTACACTCTAGAAGCCGTATTTCTGACCCAATCTTGATGAAACTTTGTCAAAATGTTTGTCTTAATTATATCTTGTTCAAGTTCAAAAATGGGTCACATGGTGTTAAAAACTAGGTCACTAGGTCAAACTTAGGAAAAACCGTGTGTACACTCTAGAGGCCATATTTTTGACCCGATCTTGATGAAACTTTGTCAGAATGTTTGTCTCAATGAAATCTCGGTCATGTTTAAAAATGGGTCATGTGGGGTCAAAAACTAGGTCACTAGGTCAAATACTTGAAAAAACTTGTGTACACTCTAAAGGCCACATTTCTGATGCAATCATCATGAAACTTTGTCAGAATGTTTGTCTCAATGAAATCTTGGTCAAGTTCGAAAATGGGTCATGTGGGGTCAAAAACTAGGTCACTAGGTCAAATACTTGAAAAACCTTGTGTACACTCTAGAAGCCGTATTTCTGACCCAATCTTGATGAAACTTTGTCAAAATGTTTGTCTTAATTATATCTTGGTCAAGTTCAAAAATGGGTCACATGGTGTTAAAAACTAGGTCACTAGGTCAAACTTTTGAAAAACTTGTGTACACTATAGAGGCCATATTTTTGACCCGATCTTGATGAAACTTTGTCAGAATGTTTGTCTCAATGAAATCTTGGTCATGTTCAAAAATGGGTCATGTGGGGTCAAAATCTAGGTCACAAGGTCAAATACTTGAAAAAAACTTGTGTACACTCTAGAGGTCATATTTGTTACCCAATCTTGATGAAACTTTGTCAAATTGTTTATTTTAATTATATCTTGATCAAGTTCGGAAATGAGTCACATGAAGTTAAAAACTAGGTCACTAGGTCAAACTTTGGAAAAACCTTGTGTACACTCTAGAGGCCATATTTTTGACCCGATCTTGATGCAATTTTGTCAGAATATTTGTCTCAATTATAGCTTGCTAAAGTTCGAAAATGGGTCACACAGGGTCAAAAACTAGGTCACTAGGTCAAATACTTGAAAAACCTTGTGTACACTCGAGAGGCCATATTTCTGACCCGATCTTGATGAAACTTTGTCAAAATGATGTCTTAATTATATTTTGGTCAAGTTCGAAAATGGGTCCCATGGGGTCGAAAACTAGGTCACTAGGTCAAATACTTGAAAAACCTTGTGTACACTCTAGACACCATGTAGTACGACTCGATTCATCAATGGTATAACAGCCAGTAGAGCATTCACAGGCCCTCTTGGGCCTCTTGTTTGCTCTACTGATCAGAGATCAGCAGAGC
The DNA here is from genome assembly GCA_037043455.1 of Cyrtodaria siliqua. Taxonomy (NCBI): domain Eukaryota; kingdom Metazoa; phylum Mollusca; class Bivalvia; order Adapedonta; family Hiatellidae; genus Cyrtodaria; species Cyrtodaria siliqua. The sequence continues at coordinate 25,647 of JAWPHD010001991.1, read as the reverse complement.
TTATGTCATGGTGCGGCGTCCGTCGTCCGTCTGTCCGTCCGTCTGTCCGTCTGTCCGTAAACTTTTTTTGTAGCGACTACTACTCTGAAACTACTGAATGGATTTTCATGAAACTTTACAGAAATGTTGCCCATGAAGTCTAGTTGATCCTAGTAAAAATTCATGTTGATGTGAAATCCAAGATGGCCGCCAGATCTAAAAATAGGTTTTTAAAAAACAAGTTTGTAGCGACTACTTCATGAAAACTATAAGTGATATTGATATGGGACTTTTCTAAAATGATCAGCATGACATGATGTTGGTCCTTGTCGAAAATCATTTTGATTCGACGTTAAACAAGGCTGCCAGCGGCCATCTTTGTTTACATAGAGTTATATAATGAAAACTTGTAGCGACTACTCCTCTGAAACTACTTGACGGATTTTCATGAAACTTCACAGGAATGTTGCTCTTGATGTCTAATTGATCCTAGCAAAATTTCAGGTCGGCCGGAAATTCAAGATGGCCGCCACGGCTAAAAATAATTTTTCAAAAAACAAGTCTGTAGCGACTACTTCCTGAAATCAAAATCAATCAGTAGAGCTTCAAGGTCATTGACCTCTTGTTTTTTACGCGATACCGATACAAATTTATATAAATGTGTATTATTAAAATAATTTCTATCATAATTTTAATCAATCAGGCCCTTTAAATGTAATTGAAGTTAAAAAGGGAAATATCGGTCATACGTGTCATGTCTAAAATTTTACTAATTTTTATGTGTAATTTTACAACAAGCATCGCTTTTAATATTATAAACATCCACTTAGATGGTGTATTGACAATAAAAATACAAACATTATAACAAACTATGTCTACTTACCGTGTAAATTTGTTGATTTCACCACGTTGTTTACATGTGCAGACGATTGATAATTCATCATTTCCCGAACCTCCACTGAAGAGTACTCGCTATGTTGTTCGTAATGGGCAATTGTGTTTTAGGTTGAATTCGGGTAAATTTAATTGAATATATCTCGAAATGCCTTGGGAATATTTTGGGGGACTTTCTTTCTGAGGATCACGTAATGTATATCTATAGTATAACTAGGATTTCTTTCTGTTGGAATTAGTTTGAGGTGAAAAATAGAGTTTTAAAATACAAGTTTGTAGCGACTACGTCTTGAAAACTATAAGTGATATTGATATGGGACTTTTTGTAAAATGATCAGCATGACATGACGGTTATCAGAGTCAAACATTATTTTGATTCGACGTTAAACATGGCTGCCAGTGGCCATCTTTGTTTACATAGAGTTATATGATGAAAACTTGTAGCGTACTCCTCTGAAACTACTTGACGGATTTTCATGAAACTTCACAGGAATAAGTCTGTAGCGACTACTTCCTGAAATCAAAATCAATCAGTAGAGCTTCAAGGTCATTGACCTCTTGTTGTATTTACCATCAGCTTATGGTCCTCTACCAAGTTTGTTCAAATGGTGACCCTGTGGTATACCGTACCCTGGATATTGCTATGTACACTGAGTATTGGTATAAAACAAAAAAACAAACTCGGGCGACGATGAGACTGGTTCAAAACAAATGGTAGAAAAACGTATACAGCAACAAAAACAGTAAACAAAAAGGCGAAGAGAGGTAAAAAGGAGTTTTATCAAGTCTGTCGTCTGCAACATTGACAAAACGTTATACTTTATTTTCAAGTTAAGTGACAAAAATCAATTTATGACAATTATTGAATTTATAAATGACAAACTATTAACTGAAATATAGTTTAAAAAGTAGTAAACAATACTAATAGTCTATATATATATATATTAATGAGGCACTGCCTATATCCAGGGTTCGACACTAACTTTTTAAACGGGTAGTCCGGAGGACTAGTGACTTTAAAAATCTAGTAGTCCTCCTGAGAACTAGATGGTCCTTCCAAAAAACGGTGTAGTTAGCAACAAAAAAAACAGATGTATAACAGGAGACAAACTTCAAAGGGAACAGTGCCAAAAACCCTTTTCGTCTTGAAGATACCAACTGAAATCGTAATTTTTTTTTTTTTTCAGTTTCTCCCCAGGCAAGCTTTCATCAGATTTAGATGCATTTTCAACCCTTACCAACTTGACACATGTTAATCGAATGCAATATTATTCTGGTCTTCATTTTTACTGAAAAATACAAATTATTCGACAATTAATTTACCCCAAACATAGATAAGTTATTGATGGCTATGACTAATCGTAGGATTTAATATATTTCCGTTGATTTCTCTCGTATATAAAACAATCACAAACTCGCTTTATACCAACCACATTTCTTTATTTCATAATTAGCCGTCAATAAAACACGCAATAAAAGTTTGCGCTTTTGCTTATTGACGACCGCCGCAAAGATTCTTTACAACTGTGCCGATGTCAATCATATAATTATAACCGCCTTTTAAATGTATTTATCGCAGGAGAAATCAGTTTCAAATTATCTCGTCGAATCATAACCCGCCTTGCGCAGTAGTTTGTAGTACGATTTTTAATTATTCACCAAACGGAAAAATACGACGGTTTTCATTGGTTTACTTAAATAGAATGCGCACATGATCTAATCACGTGATCGCCTAACGAGCAAACATGGCGGTTATATTCACATCTTGCCTCAGGCAAACCGATAATGATCAATAATTAGGCTATTGCCCTGATTAGATAAGAGTCGGGTTGTTATTTAATGATAATGGGATTAAATAAGGTACTTGTGAAACACGCGCTGATTGTGTATTTTAGAGGGTTTTGTTAATTATGCGGTTAATCACACTTGAAATTGCTGAAATTGACCCGAAAATGACGTTCGCCCCACATGGATAGAAAAGCGAAGTCGGCCAAATCATAGCAAAGTTTTAAGCGACTTCGCCTAATCGAGTGACCTCACCCCTATATTAGGAATGTGTATTTTATGGCCGTAATATCTATAATGGGGCTCAAAAAATTACTAGTCCAACGGACTAGCCAACTTCCACGTTTAGGTAGTCCTCCTGAAAAACAGGTGGGCACAGGACTAGCGGACTAGCGTTAGTGTCGAACCCTGATATCTATGCGATTTTTAATGTAAAATATTAAATACTCAATATTACTGCATGTCTATGTATACAAAGCTATTTTATGAGTATTCTAAGAAGAAACATGGTTCGTATTCCAGTTCTGTAAATTATTAATTATAATCAAAACAATATCTTGAATAAAATGCTGCCCTGACGTTTATTCCTACGAGTTTTACGATTTTCTCGGACATGCGCAATGCGATTCAGTTGAACGAAAAACTATTCGGGGCAGTTCCGATAGTAAACGAATCAATCGGAACTCTTCGCCAATCCGACGAGGCAGTTCCGATTGTAAACGAATAAGATCGGACAATCTCCGCAATCGGCTTGTCTAAAACAATGACTAATACAATTTCAAAAATCCGATCTTTTCAATCCTGTTTTTCCCCAGCAAAACGCATATTACATGGGGTGAAATTATTGCCATTTACCTTTTTCATAGTCCTCTTTATAATTAAGTAAAGTTTATATCAATTGGTGGACAAAAAGATATATGTAGAGCCTCTTTAACACTTTTAGTATTTATATTATAAAATCCTTTAAAGGGACACTGTCCGTAACTTTTAGCTTAGAAAACACACAATAATTATGTTCGCAAACATTACACACTAAACATTATTGAATATTTACTAATTAAAAGCAAGATTGTTTAACGGAATTCAATCGCGGTACAAAAAAAAGTAAATCCGCTTTGTGCGATTGAACTCGCAGCCCAAACTAAAATTACACTCACCGTAATACTAGTGTGCGTGAGCGTAAACTGGTCGATAACGCTCCCGACTGAGCTAAGCGGGCTATACATACTGTGGTCAAAACCTAATGCGCTAATGGAAGTCACGTGATCGCAGAAAAGGTAAATATTGTGGGTCCCACTTTATTTACATATAATAATTAAAACTTTTTTTTTTCAAACTCACGAATGTATTCCTACATACTTCTTAGGGTCTATCCTAATGTTTTCATGTATACATTTCACTGAATAAAAGTCAGCCAGTTATTTGGTTATGCTCAATATCTGCTTACTTACGGACAGTGTCCCTTTAATATTAAGAAAAATTATAAGGTCAACTTAAAAGCTGGTAAGGTCAAGTGACTTTTTTCAATTTGTAGAACTACAGGTGAAGTAGCTCTTGAAAATATTTTACGCCCCTGAAGTTTTTCCTTGTATAGGATTTTTTTTTTAAAAATCTCTGAAACTACAAGAGCCAGAGGATTAATGTTTTGCATTGACCATAAGCTTATGATCCTCTACCAAGTTTGTTCAAATGGTGACCCTGGGGGAAAAAATACCCGCCCCAGGGGTCACACGTTTTACACAGACTTATAAATAGGGAAAAACTTAAAAATCTTCTTTTCTAAAAGTACAAGTGCCAGAAGGCTCAATATGTTATGGCCTCTTTAGCCATTAGAGCGATACAGGCTCTCATGGACCTCTTGTGTCATCTTGTTATTGTCAACCCTTTTGTGTTTGTGATGTCGTTTGCATTTATTATTGCTTTTGCCTTCTTGTTTGTCTGTTTGAGTGTTTGTTTCTGTTTTTTGTGGTTGACTGTCCTCCTTGAATGCTATTTTCCCTGTCCGATCTTTTTATATTTCTTGTTAACACGATCGAGGCTACATTTCTTAAGTAATCTTAACCAAGCTTGCACAGATTGTATATGACCATAAGGTTTCGGAGAAGTTTGATAATGGGCCAGTACTCAAGTGAGCGGTATAGGGCCTCTCTGAAACCACAGTCATACACTTACTGGGCGTGAGCCGGCGGATACAACCATCCAACCAGCGTATGCCTTGGGGTCTATTCCCATCACTGGGGACATTGCTCTTGGTCATAACTTCAGAGATCTCCACTCTATAACCATATTATACACTTACTGGACCTGAACGCTTTAAGGTGGACATGGGAATTTGCAATTCTGAAATTATAAACTTGTTTGTCATTTTTTTCATCTTTGTAAATACCATCAGGTGAGTGATTCATGGCCATTTTGGTCCTCTTGTTTTATTAGCTGTACAGGCCGAAGGCCAGCAGAGCTTATAGGATGACGAGTTGTCCGTCGTCCGGCCGTTAACTTTTGCCTTGTGAACACTCTATGTTCCGCTTGAATTATTTTTGGCAGAGTTATCTCTCTTTAAAGGTTTTAGTACACAAACGGAGTTATAGCCCTTTAAAGGTTTTGATACACAAGCTTTATCCAGACTAGTCTCTTCTGAACTCCTGGCCTAATTTCAACACATTTTGGCAGGGATTATGAGTACCAAGCCTAGTTGCACCTATCATCGCCGTGTTGTAGTTGAATGAGATATGGCGTAATATACACACTTTATCCAGACAATTTTTTCTGAACCCCTGGCTGGATTTCAGTGAAACTTGGCAGGAATGATCAGGACTAAGCCTAGTTGTGCATGTTGTTGTCATGTTCCCTATCAGACTCCATATAGCAAGTTGAGCGATACAGGTCCTCTTGGACTTCTTGTATTGTAATTGCATTTCAGTGTTTGCTTAAATTTTGGAATGATTTCATAAAATACGTAGCTTTCAACTTGGTTTTATAAAAAACATACTCTATGTTTATTTTACATTCGTTTAGCGTCTGTGTGCGTTTCTTATGTATTCAGAATGCAGTCCATAAGCAATTTGTGCGCGTTGCGTTCATGTTTAATGGGGGTACTTGAAAGGAATGGGGCGGTACCGTTTTTTTTTATATTGAGAATTGAGTGACAAGGCAGACTTTTTATAGAAATGTGTCGTCAAGGATGAAGATCTGTATAATGCTATAGTGGATAACAACAGAGCTAAGTTGAAGTTTTTGTTGAGACAAGGGGGAGATGCAAATGCTTGGCTGGAGGACGTCATACGAATCAGTGGGAAGTCTTTATTACATGTTTGCTGCGAGAAGGGGCATTACAGATGTGCCGAGGTAAAATATCAGTTAATGTGTGTTTATTTTCAATTGTTTTTGATGCATTTATTTTCATTTGTTTTTATACCGTATATATTTCAGGTATCAGGTGACAGTTGAAAGATAGTTCTTATAAGAACATCATATCTATGGATTGTAATAAATATCTCAACGGGTAAAGAAAGTTACGTATAAGACTTGAGGGTTAAGAAATTATTATTGTCGTTAAAAAAATACAGTCTTGATATAAGACGAATACTATAAATACAAGTGTGTTTTTATTGTCATTTTGGACTTGCAGGGAACCATGGCAATGTTTGCCCATTACAAGGAGATATGTGGTTAAACATTACTTATTTGAGTAAAATAAAAAAGGTAGAGGTGTTAAATATTTTATACAGTTTGGTTCTTATTTGTTAATTTCTTTGTGTGTTTAAGTTGAAGCAGCTTTTATTCAGTTTGAAAGGTAATAATAAGTCACTGGAGCCCTATTTGGTGGTGTTATATATAATTATATCGCAAGCATGGATGAACTAGTGTACAAGGCTATATGCGATGACAGGCCAGCGAGATTGGAAGCCTTTCTGCGACAAGGAGGGGACCCGAATATGTGGATCGAGGATGCTGCAAGGATTTCTGCAAAGTCATTCCTGCATGTGTGCTGTGAAAAAGGCAGGATAAGATGTGTGAAGGTACTTGTAACCCTTAACCCTCTACATATAGATCATGGACTGTTCTTTCTTTGAATTAAGACCATTCCATTTATGTGACAAAGGGTTACTCGCAGGCTGATCTGGGTTTACAATGGACGGCGATTGGACGCAAAGACTATTATAGTCATACTTGGTTAAATAATTCAGCTGTTGTAACGTAAATTGAAAGTCTGATAGGAAAATATCTGCCTGTATTTCTTCTTTCATCTGCCAGGCCTCATGACTCGTTATGCCCAACCTTGAGGGATTTTCTACTTGGTTTAATGTTGCGGAGGGACTGTAATCCTTCGAGGCTTTTGAGGCGAAAGGTCATGGTCATAGCTACTGGAGCATAAATATGAATTTAGTGAAAATGTTGACGGTAATGGTTATGATTAATTTAGGATGGTGTCATCAAGGTTTATAGACTTATTATGTGATTTCTGATACTTAAAGCTGTACAGTCCCTATTTTAACGGGTAATAACTCATGAATATGAATGAGTCACATGTGAAGTAGTTTCAAATCGACGAACACCCCAAAAGTCGGTATATAAGGATAAATTGATACGTAAAATTTCACATTTTTATTTAGCCTCCGTACAGGTAACATCGATGAATATACGGCTCCAGAATATATGTGATAAAAAAATAGTTGACCGGAACGGGATTTGAACCACAGCCTTGCACTTGTAAGATTTGAAAGATGTACGCTGAACCTCTAGACCACTGCTATTTATTGGTATTTTGTAGCATTTTTAACACTAAATAGGCATTACGTAATAACAAGAGCGCGCACAAACTCATCAAGCGCTAAATAACAAGTCGAGATATGGTTTATTTGAGGCAAAGTATTAGTTTCATATTGATAAGATACAGTTTTACACAAGGTTATGTTAATTTACAAGTGCGACAATATGGACTGCATATTTACTGATCCATCTTTAGTTGCGTTCAAATATGTTGTTATTTTGCCTCATAATAAATGGCAGTTAGTATACTATTTTCTCAAGTAGCGTTGTACTTCAATGGATAGAGAGCACAGGACTTGAAATCACAGAACTTTTTTTTTTCTGTAAAAATTACTGTTACCTGTGTATAGGTACGATGTGCACTGGTCGATGTATATACAGTAAATGATTTCCTGCACTATATTTGCTCGCTTAAATACCTGATTTCGACATGAGCTGGTGAACATGAAGTTACAAATAAACACATGCCTACAAAGAAGAAATCGATTGATATATGGACTCCGTAGCTTTAAACGATTAATTCTTTGTTGTAAAGATTTTGTTTGCAAGATTTTTACCTTTATATCTATGCTCGGTAAACTTTAATGAAATATTTATTATATAAATGCTATATAGCGTCAAATAATGCACAGTTTTCATATTTTAAAGAGACACCTGGAAATATTTTAAAAGTACCTGCAATCTTTTAAAGCTTACGGTATTGCGTTAGTTTGCTACATAACTCACATATTTGAAAGTTGTTGTAAATAAGTATTAGAATAGTTCATACCAACCATTTTTAAATATTTTCTAATTGTTGATAATATTTCAGATATGTTTAAATCTATGATAGAAGAGTAAACAAATGTGAAAACTCCAAATTTTATTATAATTAATTTATATGTAAGCAGGTTTAAAGTCAAAATTATACTGGATTAATAAATTGAGACCTGTGCTATTTTTAATGCTTGGTAAATACTTCAAGACTGCCATGTTTCCGTGTTAGCCAGCTTCCTACCAGATATATATGTAAACTAAATGCAAATACTTACTGTTTATCAACAAATTTGAAGACCTGGCCTGGAATTCAACCATTCTTCAAACTATTCTTAGACTTAAGCTCAAGTACTGAAAATTCGTTCACAAATATTTCCAAGACCATCAAAGATAAAGAATCGTAAGAAGTTGATATTTATTAGTATGCATCATATTTATACATAGCAGCTTATGAACATTTATACATTAAATTTATAGAAATATTTGTGATTGAAATTTGCATACTTGAGCTCAAGTCTAAGAATATTCTCAAGAATGGTTGGTGAATTCCAGGCCTGAACAGGAAAATGTGTTTATTTTTGTATTGTCCTTACGTTATTACTACCATGTTGATTTGAATTGCGAGTTACTAACTCAGGTTATTCACCTAGGAGTATTTTAACCCTTAACCCGCTAAGCATGACTATAATAGCCTTTGCCTCCATTGTAAACCCAGATCAGCCTACGAGTAACAGCCTACGAGTAACTCGTAAACAAAACACCACTTGGTCACATAAATGGAACGGTCTTAATTCAAAGAATATGTAGCGGGTTAAGGGTTAAAAGATGCATATGAATTGTATTGAAAACACAACATAAGGGTTAAATCTAGTGAATGACTTTATTGAGAGTAAATTTGGTGCTGCATTCTGATTACCTTACTTGGTTGTTTTGAAACCAATATGTGTGTGAAGCGAGAAGAATTCAAGGAACTCAAGGTTCTTTCCAGGGTCACAAGCAATATCGCATGCAACTTGCCTTTCAGGGCCAAAGTGGCAAAATTACACACAGCAGGACATACTGTATGCCTTAATTTTTTTGAAAATGTCTATACATCTTGACTAAACTGGTATTTCTTTGAGACATCTGCTGGATAAAAGTAGTTTTTTCCTTGTTGAGAAAAGTCATACGCACTCAATTCACATTTTTACATAGTAATTGCATGCGTTTAAACAGCATTTTATGGGGAGAACAAATTCCTACATGGCATTGTGTATGTGCAGGTAGTCTGGTGCTGTGTGCATGCATTCGTGAATTGGTTATTCAATTTGTTGCAATTATGCTCTTGTAACCAGTTTGGCTGTTCATGTGTGAATATACGCTTATGTTTGAAATATCGCTTTCAGGTGCTCTTGGAGTTTGGGGCCCAGATTGATATCCAGGGGTCGCTGGGCCAGACCCCACTCATGCTGTGTATCATGATCGGGTATTTAGACATCGCAGAACTGTTGATGAACAACAGCACAGATATCATTAATCAGCGCGACACAAACGGGAATACACCTCTACACATAGCAATTGGTAGGTATTCTTTGTAACGTCTTGACACAAACGGGAATACACCTCTACACATAGCAATTGGTAGGTATTCTTTGTAACGTCTCGACATAAACGGGAATACACCTCTACACATAGCAATTGGTAGGTATTCTTTGTAACGTCTTGACACAAACGGGAATACCCCTCTACACATAGTAATTGGTAGGTATTCTTTGTAACGTCTTGACACAAACGGGAATACCCCTCTACACGAAGCAATTGGTAGGTATTCTTTGTAACATCTTGACACAAATGGGAATACCCCTCTGTAGGTATTCTTTATAACGTCTTGACACAAACGGGAATACCCCTCTACACATAGCAAATGGTAGGTATTCTTTGTAACGTCTCGACACAAACGGGAATACCCCTCTACACATAGTAATTTGTAGGTATTCTTTGTAACGTCTCGACACAAACGGGAATACCCCTCTACACATAGCAATTGGTAGGTATTCTTTGTAACGTCTCGACACAAACGGGAATACCCCTCTACACATAGCAAATGGTAAGTATTCTTTGTAACGTCTCGACACAAACGGGAATACCCCTCTACACATAGCAAATGGTAGGTATTCTTTATAACGTCTCAACACAAACGGGAATACCCCTCTACACATAGCAAATGGTAGGTATTCTTTGTAACGTCCCGACACAAACGGGAATACCCCTCTACACATGGCCATTGGTAGGTATTCTTTGTAACGTCTTGACACAAACGGGAATACCCCTCTACACGAAGCAATTGGTAGGTATTCTTTGTAACATCTTGACACAAATGGGAATACCCCTCTGTAGGTATTCTTTGTAACGTCTTGACACAAACGGGAATACCCCTCTACACATAGCAAATGGTAGGTATTCTTTGTAACGTCCCGACACAAACGGGAATACCCCTCTACACATGGCCATTGGTAGGTATTCGTTATGTTCCGACATAAACGGGAATACCCCTCTACACATAGCAATCGATAGCATTCTTCATTGCGTCCCGACCCTAAACATAGCGATCGGTAGGTATTCCTTGTTATGTCCCGACACAACAGGTATACCCATCTACACATAGCTATCGATGGGTAGTCTTTGTTTTATCCCAACACAGACTCTGCACATTGTAAAAGGTAGATATTCTTTGTTGCATAATATCCCTCTTCACAAAGCTGTCTGTAGGTATTCTTTGTTACCCGAACGGAATTATCACTCTGCACATAGCTGTCCGTAGGTAATCTTTGTTACACAAACGGAATTACCCTAAAAGTTACACATCTGACCATAGGTAAGCTTTGTTACTCATATGGAATTACCCCTTTACACATAGCTGACCATAGGTAACCTTTGTTACACATAGTGACATACGGAATTACCCCTTTACACATAGCTGACCAAAGTTAATATTTGTTACACAAACAAAATTATCCCGGTACACATAGTTAGTCGTAGGTTATCTTTGTTACACAACTAAATGATCCCGCTACATGTAGCTGTCCGTAGGTAATCTTTGTTACATAAACAGAATTATCCCGCTACACATAGTTAGGCATAGGTAATCTTTGTTACACAACTGAATTATCCCGCTACACGTAGCTGTCTATAGGTAATCTTTGTTACACAAACGGAATTACCCCGCTACACGCAGCTCTCCATAGGTAATCTTTGTTACACAAATCGAATTATGCCTCTACACATAGCTGTCCGTTGGTAAACTTTGTTACACAAACGGAAATACCCCCCTACATGTAGCTGTCCGTAGGTAATCTTTGTTACACAAACGGAAATATCCATCAACACATAATATCCCTTGGTCTCATTGAACTGGCAATGGCTGAATCCTAAGACATTTTCCTCACTGTAACTTGTAACTATTAGACCTACAATTTTGAAACTTTATAGAAATAGTACACATGTTAAGACAACAACCTGTTAAAATTTTATGCTTAGTAGGGCAGATGTCAAGGTCACTGTGACCTGATCATGACAAATTCCTTTCCAGCTGTTATTCATGAATATTTGATCTACAGTTTTGAAACTTTATACAAATAGTGCTCTTGGTTAAACAACAACCCCTATCAGTTATTTTTAGACGGTGCCATCAGGCAACCGTCCTAAGTAGTGGGAATTCTGGCGCACAAAAATATTTACTAGAAACCAAAGAGCACCAGATTACAGTGCGATAAAAGTAGTACCATTTGCAAGGCTGTAAATGGGCAAAAGATGTGTATATTGACAACATATTGATAAATATGCAAGCGTCGGTAAACATTACATGATTTTAACTTAAGTTTAAGTAATACGCTGTATTTGAAAGGATTTGATCCTATACGAATTAATGCGCATATGTCTTATAAAGTAAACAAGCATCTACATGAGGATGGGAGTAAAGCCATTACGTGGACCGAGTATTAACTTTTATACTCCATCCAACCCCTTTTCCAAGAAGCGAAAACCGGGTTGGCTGAGGTATGAAATAAAACCTTAATTTTGGCTTAAAAAGTTGTATATTGTTAAATTAAAACATTTAATAGGTATATTTAAACAGGTTATCACATTTTTTTCCAGTAAAAACAGTTTTTAAACATGTTTTATTGTCGAAATATCCATTATAAAATCCTGCTAATACTGTGAAATCATTATATTTCGTGGGGGATTTAATTTCGCGTATTTAGTGGTTGATCCAATACGCGAAATCAAATCCCCACAATTATAAATGTCCAAGAGTTTGAATTAAGTAGTATGTGTACGAAAACTGCTTAAAAAATGGTTCCCAATCGGTTATGTATTGCAGTTTTATCAATGAGTATAATACTTATTGAACCAGGTTGTTGATACAGATAAAACGTTTATCATTACATGTATATGTATGTTTGTATTGAATAATTATATAATTATTCATATGATAATAAAAAATAAAAACTTGCTTGTTTGTTTTAACTTTTCAATACCAGTATGTATGCCAATGTGTTGACACACGTGTTTACGCAAGCAGACTAATAAATCCATTCACCAATGATATTAAGTTTGTTATAGTTGTCATCATCTATAGAGTACTGACCTTTAGAGGTCGGCAATTTACTTTGCAACGTGAATACCTGTTAGGTATTTTCAATAAATTGAAGACATACAGATTTTATATATTTAATCAATAAAAGATAAATACTAGTAACAAACAAAACACATGCTAACATAGCAACATTTAAAACACAATACAGTAGGACTTCTGTGTTTACATATCAATTAGTACTATTATCATACAATCAAAACAACTTAACGTTTTTAATTACTTTTTTAACACCCCTTAGTTGACGTATCGCCATTCATAAATATTCATGAGCTAATTATAGCTGTTTGCCAATAAAATCACAGAGATTTGACACACATTGACGCAGGTGTCCGCCATTTTCTTCCAAATCAAACAATGGTGTCGGACAGGATACAAATTAAAAAAACAAAGAACAGGAGATCACACAATATCACCCGCCGAGTAAGTGTGTTCAGTGTCACCTAAACCTGGTGTAATTGTTTATTTGACACGCGACAGGACATGTCTGACGTAATCGCCAGACAGCTCTGCCAACATGTAGCCTGGGGTCGTGTTTGCACTTGCAAATCTGGGTCAAATTTATCGATAATGCGTTTCAACATACAGTGCTTTTTTACAGACTTTTTTCTCCAAAATCAGAAATGCGCGAAATTACATCCCCTCGAAACTACCTTTTTGGAAAGAATCGCGAAATTTAATCCTGACAAAATAAAATGATTTCACAGTATCAGCTTTCCCATCGCTTAATGGAATTAAGGCGGGACCACGTAATGCGTACCGTGCCGTACATTCCAAAATATAACGAAAAGTAGCAATTAATAGTTTAGTAACGAATCTAATAGAGATTATCGGTATATTATCAGTGTATGAAGGATGTATATAACCACAAACGATAATGTTAATTTATTTATATCATATATTAGAACAATTAGCATACATACATAAAAAATATATATATCAGATGTAATTGGATAATAAATAGAATCCGTGACGTACGTACATTTGAAGAGTACCGTTAAGTAATTCAGTTACCATAATATTGAATTACATTACATTGTAACTAATTGGCATAACTTGTACATGTTTATAACCTAAACAAGGCGGAATACAATACACAATATTTCAGAGAAGAGTACAAACAAACATACTTCATTTAGAGAATGAATACATATATTACAGTGGAATAGTTGTAACTATTTCCTTCTATCAATTTCTATCAATGGCATTTTATTACCATTATCAATATTGTGTTTAAAAAGCATTTATATTTAAGGAACTTAGAATAATACATAGAAACTCTGACTACCCTTACATCCGACTACATATTCATTATTATTATTATTATTTTATACTTATCCTAATTCAATGAAGTTTGTTTTGTTTTAGCCACCGAAAGCATCTTTGCAGAAATCTTATTTTCCAGACATTCAAGGGGCAATAACTCTGTCATACATGATTTAATATGATTGTTTTTTGAAAGGAATAGAGATCTCATGTATATGTATGTTGTGACCAACTTTCTCTGACATATTCATTTTACAATTATTCCCCTTGGACACTTACAAAATTTAAACATTTCTACATAACTTCACGTTTTATCCCCGGCCGATTAGGCGGAGGGATATAGAATTGTCGTTGTCCGTCTGTCTTTCCGTCCGGTCCCATAACTTTGGTAATGCCTCGACCAATTTCAATAATATTTTGCACAAATGTTCACCACCTTTTTTTTTTTCGAAATCAATACTTTCTGAGTGGCACCGTCCATCAGCACATTCAGTGCTTTGATTTTTGTTAGGTCAAAGGTAAGGGTTACATTGACCTAATACTTAGGAAATGGTTTTAACATAAAATCTTTAGGAAATGGGCATATAATGCTGTTGGGACAAGCTGAAAGATAAAAGAATTTTTGGGACAACCGGAAGAATTATATCATATTATTTTGTATATTGCCTAATTTAAATCTACCTGAATTTCCAGGTAACGACAGTGTGGAGTCAGTGGAGCTGCTACTTCGATACAATCCCGACGTCAACGTAATGAATATCAACGGCATAACTCCTATGATGAAAATCTGTACATGTAAGGGCTCTGAGAACATGCCAAAGATGGTGACTATGCTGATGGAAGCGGGGGCTCAGTTTGACATCAGGGACTTCAGAAGCCGCAGAACTGCACTTCAGGTAAAGTCAAACCAAAAAAGTGTGTTTTTTTGTCTGTAACCCAGCCAACCCCGCCGACGCAACAACTTATTTTACCCCGACAACCCCAAAAAAGGAAGTGTGTGGTAAATTAATAGTGGATTGATTATTAACTGTTCTGGAAGCTTGAGTTCTGGATATTAGAATTTAAAAAGAGGCCTACCTACCTATCCATCCATATGTCCGTATGTATGTGTGTACGTCAGTCTGTCCCGCTTTCTTGTCCGCTTTACTCCTGCATTTTTTATCAGATTTACATGAAACTTCACAGGAAGTATAATTATGATGTTTACTAGCGCATAATGTCAGGAAATTCTGGTTGTTTGATTTTGGCAGTGTTAAGCGACCTTGAAGTTTTTCGAATCAGAACCTTGTCAGCTCAACTTCTCCTACGTTTTTCATCCAAGTTTCACGAAACTTCACAGGAAGTATGAGAATGATGTCTGGTAGCGTCAGGATGTTCCTGTTGAATGATTTTTGACAGAGTTACGGTACTTTGAAGTTTTTCGATTCTAAAGCTTGTCTGCTCAGCTTCAACTCTGCCTTCATTATGTCTCACCCCCCACATAGTGGAGAAGACATGCTGTGTCCGTCTGTCTGTCACAAATTTTGTCGCCGTTACTCCTTGACAGAGCTGATTTTTGACGGAGTTATGGTCCTTTGAATTTTTTACTTTTGACAGAGTAGCGGCGACAACAAATTTAAAGTAAACAAGCAAATTCGATATATTGATATCCCCCGCCGAATGATGCATTATCCTCAAGTGGAACTAATGTGTTTGGATTTTTTTTTAATTAGTATAAATCATGACCTTGAGCCTTCATAATTTCGAATATCTACTAGAGATAGGTATTTTTGAAATTCATCGCCATAGTAGATTTGAAAAAAAGATGTACCATTTTAAGGCATTGACTTTTATAGTGGGACTAAAGGGCTGGACTGGGTGTAATATTAGCAGTTGTGTATAATATAGAATAAAGGTAATACACAAGAAATGTAGAATTGTATATCAATGATTACTTTTTAACTACCTGGCCATGTGATATTTGGCCATGTGATATTTATCAATCTCATTACTTCACCTCATTACTACGGCTACTGTCCGACGATCTTGTTATTTCAGTGGGAGGGATGTATTTGGCTCAAGTTTGGCTAGCTTTTAATAAATCAAACTTTCATTAATATAAACACTCAAACCAAGTTTGACATGTGACCCAGGGGCAGAGCCACATTTGACCCCAGTGTCACCATTTGAACAAACTTGGTAGAGGACCATAAGCTGAGTGTAAATACAAAATATTAGACTGTTGGCTTTTGTAGTTTCAGAGAAGAAGATTTTTTAAGGTTTTCCCCTATATAAGTCTTATGTAAAACATGTGACCCCTGGGGTGGTGCCAAATTTTACCCCTGGTCAGTTTTTAGCTCTACTGGCCGAAGGCCAGCAGAGCTTATGGGATGGTGTGTTGTCCGTCGTCCGTCCGTCGTCCGTTAACTTTTGCCTTGTGAACACTCTAGGGCCTTCATTATTAATCAAATCTTTTCGAAACTTTGCCAGTGTCTTTATATCAATGAAAGCTCGGACAAGTTAGCCAGATCGGAATAATTTCACCGGAGTTATGGTCCTTGTTTTGCTGAAAAATGCCATATTAAGAGTTGTGAACACTCTAGCACCTTCATTTATTATTTGATCTTTACCAAACTTGCACAGATTGTTAATATCAATGAAAGCTTGGACAATACTGAAAACCAGCCAAATCGGATCAGTAACACTGGAGTTATGGCCCTTTTTTTTTCTTCTGAAAATTGCTATTTTCTGCCTTGTGAACGCTCTAGCACCTTCATTTATTATTTGACCGTTACCAAACTTGCACAGATTGTTTATACCAACTATAGCTTGGACGAGTTCGAAAATCAGCTGTATTGGGTCAGTAACACCAGAGTTATGGCCCTTGTTTTTTCTGAAAAATGCCATTTTATGCCTTGTGAACACTCTAGCACCTTCATTTATTATTTGATCTTTACCAAACTTGCACAGATTGTTAATATCAATGAAATCTCGAACGAGTTCGAAAACCATAAGTGATATTGAGTTGGAACCTTAACCTAAATTACTGGCACGACATGTAGTTGGTCCTGATCAATTTTTATTTCAATTTCATTTTTTCGATGTCAAACATGGATGCCAGTGCCCATCTTTAGGGGGCACTCCACAGTTTAATGTACATTTCTCAATAATCAAATCCATGACAAGCCCTTAGCCTGAATCCTTGAGCAAAAATAAATCACATCATCATTGTCATACATTTCTTAGAAGACAATAAAATTACCCATGTTTCCATACCAAATAAAAGTATCAAAGGGCATTTTCTGTACAACTTTAGTCCCATTTCTTTAAGATTACCCCACCCCTCAAAACGTGCTAAAAAAGCAATTTTAGCAATATTTCAAATGTCAATAAATAAAAAAAAGAATTTTCCTAAGCATATCAGGGTCATGTCTGCACTCATAATGCTCTTGCATATCAGGAAATGCTAACTTTTACATACCTTCTCCGGCGTTTTAAAAAGTTATTCCATGCTGATCACCCCGTGAGTCAAAATCAGCCATTTTACCTATTTTTTGGAAGTTTTTGATAGTTTCGCATTTTTAGCTCGACTGATCAGAGATCAGCAGATGCTGAGCTTATGCCGTGGTGCGATGTCCGTCCGTCTGTCCGTCCGTCTGTAAACTATATTTTGTAGCGACTACTCCTCTGAAACTACTGAATGGATTTTCATGAAACTTTACAGAAATGTTGCCCATGAAGTCTAGTTGATCCTAGCAAAAATTCATGTTGATGTGAAATCCAAGATGGCCGCCAAATCTAAAAATAGATTTTTAAAAAACAAGTTTGTAGCGACTATTTCTTGAAAACTCTAAGTGATATTGAGATGGGACTTTTTCTAAAATGATCAGCATGACATGATGTTGGTCCTTGTCGAAAATCGTTTTGATTCGACGTTAAACATGACTGCCAGCGGCCATCTTTGTTTACATAGAGTTATATAATGAAAACTTGTAGTGACTACTCCTCTGAAACTACTTAACGGACTTTCATGAAACTTCACAGGAATGTTGCTCTTGATGCCTAATTGATCCTAGCAAAATTTCAGGTCGGCCGGAAATTCAAGATGGCCGCCACGGCTAAAAATAAATTTTTCAAAATACAAGTTTGTAACGACTACTTCTTGAAAACTATAAGTGATATTGATATCGGACTTTTTCTAAAATGATCAGCATGACATGATGTTGGTCCTTGTAAAAAATCGTTTTGATTCGAATTTAAACATGGCTGCCAGCGGCCATCTTTGTTTACATAGACTTATATAGTAAAAACTTGTAGCGACTACTCCTCTGAAACTACTTGGCGGATTTTCATGAAACTTTACAGGAATGTTGCTCTTAATGTTTAATTGATCCTAGCAAAATTTCAGATCGGGCAGAAATTCAAGATGGCCACCACAGCTAAAAATAGATTTTTAAAAAATAAGTTTGTAGCGACTACTTCTTGAAAACTATAAGTGATATTGATATGGGACTTTTTCTAAATTGATCAACATGACATAATGGTTATCCGAGTCGAACATTATTTTGATTCGACGTTAAACATGGCTGCCAGTGGCCATCTTTGTTTACATAGTGTTATATAATGACAACTTGTAGCGATTACTCCTGAAACTACTTGACGGATTTTCATGAAACTTCACACGAATGTTGCTCTTGATGTCTTATTGATGTCTTATTGATCCTAGCAAAATTTCAGGTCGGCCGGAAATTCAAGATGGCCGCCATTTCTAAAAAGAGATTTTCAAAATACAAGTTTGTAGCGACTTCTTCTTGAAAACTATAAGTGATATTGATATGGGACATTTTCTAAAATGATCAGCATGACATGATGTTGGTCCTTGTCAAAAATCATTTTGATTCGATGTTAAACATGGCTGTCAGCGGCCATCTTTGTTTACATAGAGTTATATAATGAAAACTTGAAGCGACTACTCCTCTGAAACTACGAGACGGATTTTCATGAAACTTCACAGGAATGTTGCTCTTGATGTCTGATTGATCCTAGAAAAATTTCAGGTTGGCCGGAAATTCAAGATGGCCGCCACTGCTAAAATTATATTTTCAAAAAACAAGTTTGTAGCGACTACTTCCTGAAATCAAAATCAATCAGTAGAGCTTCAAGGTCATTGACCTCTTGTTCTATTTATAGCCTCCAAAAACCCCAAACAATGCATATTCCAATACACCAAAATAAACTTAGATGTTCTCAAAACTGAAAAAAACATCAAACATGTGCTTCATAATTATTATAAATACCATCGATGCTTAGTTGATTTCTTTCTGATTTACACCATGGACGTTCAAGCAAAACTGAGGAGTGCCCCCCTTGTTTACAAAGAGTTATATAGGAAAAACTTGTGGCGACTACTCTTCTGAGAATACTTGATAATTTTTCATGAAACTTCACAGGATTGTTGCTTTTGATGTCTAGTTGGTCCTAAGTAAAAATTCAGGATTTAAAAAATAGAAGTTTGGCGACTACTTTTCAAAAAACGTAAGATTTGGAACCTTAATAAAATGACTTGGGTGACATGTAGTTGGTCCTAAACAAAATTCATTTTGATTCAATATCAAACATGGCCGCCAGAGGCCATCTTTGTTTATGTAGAATTATATTGGAAAAACTTGTGGCGTTTACTCCTCTGAAACTCCTTGATGGATTTTCATGAAACTTTACAGAAATGTTGCTCTTGGATGTCGAGTTGATCCTAAGTAAAAACCAGGTCGGACACGATAGCTATAAATAGATTTTAAAAATACAACTTTGAGGCCACTACTTCTCAGAAACCATAAGTGGTATTGTTGTGGAACCTTTGCTAAAATGACTGGCATGAATGTAATTGGTCCTAAACAAAATTCTTTTGATTCGATGTCTAACATGGCCGCCAGCAGCTGCGGCGATCATCTTTGTTTACATAGAGTTATATAGGAGAAACTTCTCTGAAAGTGCTGGTCCTACGGTATTTTAATAAAACTTCCCATAGCTGATCTAGCTATCAAAATCTTACAGTAGAGCTTCAAGGTCATTGACCTCTTGTATTGTTTGAAAATATTCCCTTTAATGCAATAGCTTCATCCAACTACAGTAAATTTCCTTCAATTTCTATTTTGCAAACAGCGAGCAGTGATTTCGAAAAACCTTGAGACGGTTCAGATTCTGCTGACGGCCGGTGCTGATACAAACAGCGTAGACAGTGGTGGGAAGACCCCACTCACCAACATTATGTGGGAGAATCTGCGGAACTTCGATGCAACGAAACAGATAGATCCAGTTGTCATGACGATCATACACATGCTGGTGCAATCAGGAGCAGATCTCAATCTCAGCGTGTAAGATTACATACTTATAAATTATATAAACAAAGTCATATTCAGTTTTGATTTTACGTATTGATTTAGTAATCCTTCCGTCCCGTATGCATGGAGAGCAATACCCTGCCAGTTTTCTCAAAAACCAGTTTGCAGAATTTCAAAAAAAAATCACAACATTATTTATATGATGTCTGTTTGATATTTATATAAATTCTTCTTTTTGTGAAATCTAACCTAGCTTAACATAGACTCCTCCTACTTCCAGAACTTCAAGAGAGATATATCTGCATCTCTACTAAAGTGATCATGACATGTAAAATGCATGTTGATGAGGCTTCCAAGATGGCTACCAGCAGCCATCTTTGTTTAGATAGTAATATGTAGGGAAGTCTTTTCATCACTAATTCTCCTTAATCTGTTCCATGTATCTTCATGAAACTTCCCAGGCATGTGGAACTTTCATATCCCATCCAACCCCTTCTCCAAGAAGCGAAAATGGGGTTGGCTGGGGTATGAAATAAAACCTTAATTACAGCTTAAAAAGGGTTATTTTAAACAATTTTTGCAGTAAAAAATGTTTTTAAACGTGTTTTATTGTCGAAATATTCGTTATAAAATCCTGCTAATATAAACTTTTCCATCACTTAGTGGAATTAAGGCGAGACCATGTAATAAACATTTGTTGCGTTGTCTACATAAGTATTATTGACATATATGATAAACATATGCATGTATTATCTTTAGAGAACCGTATAATTCTCGTATGGTTCTTATATAACAGAAACCACATATAATTGCCAAATTTTGTGTCGACCCTCCAAAAATGTGCTTGTTTCTGGAAATTGTAAATTAATGCCTATAAAGCTTTAAAAACTTGATAGTAGCTATTTTGTTTATTAAAATGATTGACAAGCAAAAGGCAAGAAAACATCAAACAATTATTTAAAACCTTTTAACGGCACTGTATAATTAGAGTTTTTCTCGAGTTTCATATAATTTTTGTATGAGAATAAATTAAAAGACATACATTTTTATATTTTTTTCTGCGTAAAAAACTAAAAATTGTCCATTTTTAGCTCTACTGGCCAAGGGCCAGCAGAGCTTATGGGATGGTGTGTTGTCCGTCTTCTGTCGTCTGTCCGTTAACTTTTCTTCAAACGACTTCTCCTCAGAAACCGCTTGGCTAATTTTGACCAAACTTCACATGGATGATCCTTAGATGAATGCTTTTTAGATTTGTTAAAATTAGGTCAGCGCTACATCCAAGATGGCTGCCATTACCATATGTGGTCGAAACCTTAAAAAATCTTCTTCTCCAGAACAGCTCGACAGATTTCAACAGTTTTTCTTTTAAAATGATAGCCAACGCCTAGACTATCAAGTTTGTTCAAATAAAGTCCCCAGGGTCAAAAATGGCCGTGCCCCGGGGGTCCAAAGTTTGTATATTAAAGTTTTGCATGTTTTTCATATAGATATATAGGAAACGAGAGGCCCAAGAGTGCCTGTGGATGCTCTACTGGCTATATCAGCTGTTTTAGATTTAGTTAGATATACCTAGATATAGCTCTCTTCTCCTATAGATTTAAAAAAGGAAAATACAATATAGCATATATCAACAAATCAAGGGCCATAACTCTGTTATTACTAACAAGATCTAGCTGGTTTTCGAAATTGTCCAAGATTTCATTGATATACTGCGCTTTGCACAACTAGACATCATACTGAGGCTTCCTGCCAAATTTTCGTAGAAATCCAACAAGCTGTTTAAGAGGAGTAGCGCCGACAAGAAATTTAAAATAAAATGTCAAAGGGCCTTAACTCCGTCAAAAATCGGCGAACTGGAACAAAAGCGTGATATGCACAACTAGACATCTTACCGATGCTTCCTGCCACATTTGGCCCTATGTAAAACTGTGACCCCCGAAGTGCGGCCAAATGGGACCCCTGGGTCACCATTTGAACAAACTTCGTAGAGGACCACAAGCTTATAGCAAATGCAAAATATTAAATCTCTGGCTCTTGCAGTTTCAGAGAAGAAGATTTTTTAAGTTTTTCCCTATACATGTCTATGTAAATCATGTGACCCTTGGGGCGGGGCCAAAATGTGACCCGAGGGCCAATTATTATTATTTTTTATTTTTTAGCTCTACTGGCCAAGGGCCAGCAGAGCTTATGGGATGGTGTGTTGTCCGTCTTCCGTCGTCCGTCGTCCGACGTCCATCGTCCGTCGTCCGTCGTCCGTTAACTTTTGCTTGTGTACACTCTAGAGGCCACATTTCTGATGCAATCATCATGAAACTTTGTCAGAATGTTTGTCTCAATGAAATCTCGGTCAAGTTCGAAAATGGGTCATGTGGGGTCAAAAACTAGGTCACTAGGTCAAATATTGGAAAAACCTTGTGTACACTCTTAGGCCATATTTTTGACCCGAGCTTGATGCAACTTTGTCAGAATGTTTGTCTCAATGAAATCTCGGTCAAGTTCAAAAATGGGTCATGTGGGGTCAAAAACTAGGTCACTAGGTCAAATACTTGAAAAAACTTGTGTACACTCTAGAGGTCATATTTGTTACCCAATCTTGATGAAATTTTGTCAATTGTTTATCTTAATTATATCTTGATCAAGTTCGGAAATGGGTCACATGAAGTTAAAAACTAGGTCACTAGGTCAAATATTGGAAAAACCTTGTGTACACTCTAGAGGCCATATTTTTGACCCGAGCTTGATGCAACTTTGTCAGAATGTTTGTCTTAATTATATCTCGGTCAAGTTTGTAAATGGGTCACATGGGGTTAAAAACTAGGTCACTAGGTCAAATATTGGAAAAACCTTGTGTACACTCTTTGTCAAAATGTTTGTCTTAATTATATCTTGGTCAAGTTCAAAAATGGGTCACATGGTGTTAAAAACTAGGTCACTAGGTCAAACTTTGGAAAAACCGTGTGTACACTCTAAAGGCCATTTTTTTGACCCGCTCTTGATGCAATTTTGTCAGAATATTTGTCTCAATTATAGCTTGCTAAAGTTTGAAAATGGGTCACACAGGGTCAAAAACTAGGTCACTAGTACACTCTAGAGGCCATATTTCTGACCCGATCTTGATGAAACTTTGTCGAAATGTTGTGTTAATTATATTTTGGTCAAGTTCGAAAATGGGTCCCATGGGGTCAAAACTAGGTCACTAGGTCAAATACTTGAAAAACCTTGTGTACACTCTAGACACCATGTTGTACGACTCGATTCATCAATGGTATAACAGCCAGTAGAGCGTTCACAGGCCCTCTTGGGCCTCTTGTTTTTAGCTCTACTGGCCGAAGGCCAGCAGAGCTTATGGGATGGCGAGTTGTCCGTCGTCCGTCGTCCGTCCCGTCTCCGTCGTCCGTCCGTCGTCCTGTCCGTCGTCCGTCTGTTACTTTTGCCTTGTGAACACTCTAGGGCCTTCATTATTAATCAAATCTTTACAGAAACTTTACCAGTGGTCTTTATATCAATGAAAGCTCGGACAAAGATTTCGAAAACCAGCCGGATCGGATAAATTTCACGGGAGTTATGGCCCTTGTTTTGCTGAAAAATGCCATATTAAGCCTTGTGAAACACTCTAGCACATTCATTTATTATTTGATCTTTACCAAACTTGCACAGATTGTTAATATCAATGAAAGCTCGGACAAGTTCGAAAACCAGCCAATCAGATCAGTAATGCCAGAGTTATGGCCCCTTGTTTTTTCTGAAAAAGCCATTTTCCTGCCTTGTGCACACTCTATGCACATTCATTTATTATTTGATCTTTACCAAACTTGCACAGATTGTTAATATCAATGAAAGCTCAAATAATTTCGAAAACCAGCTAAATCGGATCAGTAACACCAGGAGTTATGGCCCTTGTTTTTTCTGAAAAATGCTATTTCTCTGCCTTGTAAACACTCTAGGGCCTTCATATTAATCGGTGACCTTTACTTAACTTACTCTAGGGCCTTCAATATTAATCGGACCTTTACTTAACTTTGCAGTGTCTTTATATCAAATAAAAGCTTGGACAAGTTCTAAAACCGGCAAGATCGAAATAATTTCACCGGAGTTATGGCCCCTTGTTTTGCTGAAAAATGCCATATTAAGCCTTGTGAACACTCTAGCACCTTCATTTATTATTTGATCTTTAGCAAACTTGCACAAAATTGTTAATATCAATGAAAGCCTCGGACAAGTTCAAAAACCAGTTAGAAACGGGGACCATTAACAGCCGGAGTTGATGCCCTTGATTTAGTTAAAAATGCTATATTTTGCCTCATTAAGACGATAGGGCCTTCATCTTTCATCCAATCTTTACCAAACTTTACCATATTGTTTATATAAATGAAAGCCTCAGACAAGTTCGAAAACCAGCTAGATCGGGACCATTAACAGCGGAGTTATGCCCCTTGATTTAGTTAAAAATGCTATATTTTGACTCGTTAAGACGATAGGGGACTTTATCTTTCATTCGATATCTTAAGAAACTTTACCAAATTGTTAATATCAATGAAAGGTTGGACAAGTTTGAAAACCATCCAGATTGGACCATTTACATCGGAGTCATGGCCCTTGATTTTTCTGAAATATGCTATATCTTGGCCCTCATTAAGACGAAAAGGGGCCTTCATTTGCCGGATTTCATTGAAACTTTGCAGGGATGATCAGTACCAAGCCTAGT
Source organism: Cyrtodaria siliqua (assembly GCA_037043455.1). NCBI lineage: Eukaryota > Metazoa > Mollusca > Bivalvia > Adapedonta > Hiatellidae > Cyrtodaria > Cyrtodaria siliqua. The sequence continues at coordinate 542 of JAWPHD010001991.1, read as the reverse complement.
TGTACATAGTCACCGTGTTCCAGTTGAATGATTTAAGGCAGAGTTATAGCCCTTTAAAGGTATTAATACACAAAACTTTGTTCTGACTAGTATCTCTTGAACCCCTGGCCGGATTAAACGAAACTTTTTACGGATGATCAAATTCCATGTCTAGTTGTGGCAAAGTCATTGCCGTATTCCAATTGAATGATTTTTTTGGCAGAAATTATGGCCCTTAAAGGTTTTAATACACAAACTTTGTTTGAATCTACTTCTCCTGAAACCCTCTCCAAAAACTTTGCAGGGATGATCAGCACCAAGCCTAGTTGTTGGCATGTCGTTGTCACATTCCAGGTTTACAAATATTTTGGCAGAGTTATGGCCCTTTAAAAAATTTTGATACCACAATTTTTTCCGGGCTAGTTCTCCTGAACCCCTGGCCTGGATATAGACGAAACTTGACAAGGATGATCAGTAATCAAGCCTAGTTGTGCATATCATCGCCATATTTCGGTTGAATGATTTTTGGCCAGAGTTGTGACCCTTTAAATGTTTTAATACAC